>VMDO01004668.1:52568-122107 GCA_007922755.1 Pedetes capensis | reverse complement strand
CAATGCCAACTAGACCACACTGTTGTCAAAATTCTGTTTACTATTTTTTTCTATTCTCACTTCAGTAATTTCAGAAACTTCTTCAAAGAGGAAAGTAGGAGAGGGAGGGAAAGAATGGGCTTCTTTTATGACAATTTAAAACCTCCATATGTCATGAAGGTTTGGCATTTCGTTCCTACTGGGAGGACAAAATAGCTGGAAATATAATTTCTAAGCCTGCTAGATATTCAATTTTGCCCATTCTGTGAACCAAGTTGATGTGATAGCCAATGCTACAACTTTTTTTTTTTTGTGTGTGTGTGTGTGTGGTACTGGGGGTTGAACCCAGGGCCTCGTGCCTGCATGCTTTGCAAGTGCTGGACCACTGAGCTGCACCTCAGCCCATTTTTTTTTACTTTTTGAGACAGGGTCTCGCTAAATTACGCAGACTGCCTCTGGTCTCGAACTTGCGATCCTCCCGCCTCCGCCTCTGGAGCCGCTGGGATTATAGGCGTGCGCCACCACGCCCGGCCCTTAATGCTACAACTTTTTAAGAAACCAAACTGTTGTTGTTGTTAGGTGCTGTGAAGTCAGGTCCAACTCATGGCAACCATATGTACAACAGAACAAAACACTCCTCGATTCTGTGCCAGGCACACAATCTTTTTTGTTTAAGCCCATTGTTGCAGACAATTTAAGCCCATTGTTGCAGACATTTAGTTGCAGACAACTAAATGTCAATACATTTAGTTGAGGGTTTTCCTTTCTTTTATTGACTTGCCACTCTCCCAAACATGATGTCCTTCTCCAGGGATTGGTTCCTCCTGACTATATGTCCAAAATGCTTAAGATGCAGTCAAGCCATCCTTGCTTCCAAGAAACACTCTGGTTGCACTTCCTCTAGGACAGATCCATTGTTTTTTTTGTTTTGTTTTGTTTGTTTGGTTGGTTGGTTTTTTTTCTTTTTTTTTTTGCAGTCCAAGGTATACTCAATATTTGTACTGAGCACCATAATTCAAAAGCATCAGTTTTTCTCCTGTCTCCCTTATTCAATGTCCAGCTTTCACAACCATATGACGCGACTGAAAATACCATGGCATGAGTCAGGCATACCTTCTTCTTCAACGTGACATCTTTACTTTTCAACACTTTAAAGAAAATTTTGCAACAGCTTTTCCCAATGCAATGTGTCTTTTGATTTCTTGACTGCTGCTTCCATGGGTGTTGATTGTAGAACCAAGTAAAGCACAGCCTTGGACAAACTCACTCTTAATTTATCATGAAGTTGCTTACTGACCCAGTTGTAAGGATTTTTGTTTTGTTGATGTTGAGGCACAATCCATACTGAAGGCTGTGTCTTTTGACCTTCATCAGTAAATGTTTCAAATCCTCTTCACTTTCAGCAAGCAGAGTTGTGTCATCTGCATAACACAGGTTGTTAATGAGTCTTCCTCCAATCCGGATGCCACGTTCTTCTTCATAAAGGCCAGGTTCTCAGATTATTTGCTAAGCATAGAGATTGAAGAGGTATAGTGAAAGGGTATAGCCCTGACACACTTTTCTTGACTTTAAACCTAGCATAGCTTCGTTGTTCTATTGGAACAACTACCTCCTGGTCTGTGTACAGATTCCTTATGAGCACAATTAAGTGCTCTGGTATTCCCATATTTCACAACGTTATCCATAATTTGTTATGATCCACACAGTTAAATGCCTTTACATAGTCAATAAAACATAGATAGACATCATTCTGATATTCTCTGCTTTCGGCAAATATCCATCTAACATCAGCTACAATGATCCTGGTTCCATGTCCTCTTCTGAATCCAGGTTGGTTTTCTGGCCGTTCCCTGTCTATATACTGCTGCAGTCACTACTGAGGGGTATTTAGCAAAATTTTGCTTGCCTATGATATTAATGATATTGTTCATTAATTTCCACATTCTTTTGGAGCCTCTTTCTTGGGAATAGGCACAAATATGGGTCTCTTCCTTTCAGTTGGCCAGGGTAGCTGCTTTCCAAATCTCTTTGCATACACAAGTAAGTACCTCCAGTACTGCATCTGTTTGTTGAAACATCTCAATTGGTATTCCATAAATTCCTCAAGCCTTGTGTTTCACCAGTTCCTTCAAGGCAGCTTCCACTTCTTCCTTCAGTACCTTTGATTCCTGATCATATGCAACCTCTTGACATGGTTGGTCATCCACCAATTCTTTTAAGTTGAATGACTCTGTGTATTCCTTCCAGCTTCTTTTGATGTTTCCTGTGTTATTTAGCATTTTTCCTGTACAGTCCTCCACTATTGCCACTCAAGACTTGAATTTTTTCTTTAATTTTTTTTTTCAGTATTGGGGGTTGAACCCAAGGTCTTGTGCTTATATGCTCTGCAAGTGCTGGACCACTGAGCTACACCCCCGGCCCTTTTTTTTTTTTTCTTTTGAGACAGGGTCTCGCTAAGTTATGCAGACTGCCTCTGGTCTCAAACTTATGATCCTCCTACCTCTGCCTTCTGAGCCTCCTGGGATTACTGGGATTACTGGCGTGCACCATTGCACCTGGCTTTTCTTTCATTCTTTAAGCTTGAGAAGAACAGAGCGTGTTCTATCTCCAGCACTTTGCACATGTCATTATAATATTTGATTTTGTCTTCTCAAGCTGCCCTTTGAAATCTTGTGTTTTGTTCTTTAACTTTGCCATATCTTCTGGCTGGTACTGAACCAAATGAGCCCTCAAGAACTTTTGTGTAGCATCTGAAATGTTCCTGAGTAATGCAAAAACTAATGTGATTGTATCTATCAGAGTCCAACCAGGGAAATAGAAATCCTTCCTGGCACCTAACACAGAGCTTTCCATGGTCAACAGACAGAAGCTAAAGCAGGCCTGGTGGGGTCACTTAGTTGTTAGCAAGGTCAGAGAGTACACAAAGGCTAAAGGGAGAGAGGGCAAGGGCACAGTTACCAGACTCTGAGGGTCAGGGGCACAGAAACCAATTAGAAGCCTTTAGAAGCCTGGTAGCTGATGGGCACCAGAGGCAGGAGGGGGCCAGGCTGCCCCCAGGCAAAGAGGGAAGGGGAAAGTCCCCAGGTTTCTCCCTTCATTACTCCCACTTTATCTCCTATCAATGACTCCTTTTAGCCAAACCCAGCTGAAAGGCAATTGGCAAGGAAGCTTGGGAAATTCAGTCAGCAGGAAGTGAACCTCACCATGATGTGGAGCAGGGCAGAGCAAGGGGAGGGCAAGGCATGGAGCCACGAGAACACACCCAGCCTAGCAAAGGGATGGAGTGTTTGCTTCGCTAACACTGAGAGCCAAGTAAATTCTGAAATGAAAAAGGTAATGTCGTTCCGGACATATGATAATGTAAGCATTCCATGCACCTTTGTACATCACACATATATTTATACACATACATATATCAAGATGACTCAAGAAGTCACCGAGAAGTACAGATGCAAAATTGGGAGTAGGGACAGTTGAAAAGGTGTCATGTAAGTTCAGAATTATTTCCTCCCTCTTATCTAAGCAATCAAAGGGGTCATTGGGCATATACATATGCGATGTTGTTAGAAGCACCAACCTGAATCCATGGCAGCAGACAATGTTAGTTTCTTTCCGGTTAGGAGAGCAAAGGTTGGTAAGCCAGGGAAACTGGCATCCTAAGGAATGTACATTTCAATCCCGTCCATTCCTAGCCAGGTTTTGTTGTTGTTGGCTGTTTTGCTTTTGGGTTTTGGTGTTTCTGTTGTTGTTTGTTTTATTTTTTTTACCAGCTCTCACAGCCTATGGTGTCTGGCTCGTGGCTAGACAACAGTATATGGCCATTGGTGAGTGGGGTCCATGCCAGGCTGAGTTCACCATGATGACATCAGAGCTGGGCTTGGGGTGCCGGTCTCAACACGCTGATGTCAAAGCCAGCCCACTCCTCCAATCTGCTTCATCTGTTGGCTGAAATAATTGGCCAACGTTCACCCAGGGACTAAAAAACATTATTTAAGGCCCCAGTAGACTAATTTCCCAGTACCAGCTGCTCCAAGGAAGCCCTTCATGGCACTATGTGTATAGTGAGGCAAGATTCTGGAGGCTTCCAGATCTTGCTCCAAATCCCAGTTCTTTGCCTGCTGGCTGACATGGCTCTGGCTATTGCAAGCCTTCCATCTGTAAAATGGAGAGACAAACTACAGGTTTGATCAGCCACACCTGCTGTAAACATGGATGCTCAGTAAAGATCAATTATTGATCATGGTAATTCATAAGGGAGATGGCTTTGGGGCAACTAAAATGAAATCACAGTGTAAATAGCAAAATCAGTTGCATTTGTATGTTTAATGGATGTGGACTTTCTTAGCCTGAGACAAAGATGTTTCCCAGTCTTTTTTCTTGGCAACTGACAAGGTCCTGCTTCCCACTCTCTCAGATGATGATCCTGATGTATAAAGTCAGCAGAGCCTGCAAAGGAACATCCCAAGCTGGGTCAGTAACTAGGGAGTGACTAGCAACGCTCAGTCCTGGTTAATGAGAAAGACGAATCCTAGATGCTTTTCAACTATGAACGTGTTGAGGGTGGCTTACTATCTGTAAATGACATGGAAACATTAATATCTGCTGTTGTAAAAATTTGGAGACTATGACTTTCAGATGAGATTAATATTTATTAATGCGGCACTTTCTAGTTCTTAAATCCAAATATTTTGCCGCTCTCCTGTTCTTTCTTTGCTTTTCTGCCCCTTCTACTATTGTTTCCTTCTCCCATACGCACTGTCTTTATACCCGGATGGCTCCCCATGAAATCAGACACATTTGATGACTTGCAGCAAAACATCCAACAGGCTATCTTAAAAAATGTGATCCATATCCAAGGAATTATTTTCAGGATTTTGTTATTTTAAAATTTCATAAATCTACACAAGAGAAGAGCCCAAAGCTAAGCAACTGCTTCTCTTTCAAGGGGTTTGTTGACATATTCAGCAAATAATTTCCAAAACACTATGGGATGTCTGAAGTTGTTTTTCTATCTAGACAATGTGTGTGGCTTGAAGATCACATTTGTACAGTATGCTTTCTTAGATTGGCTTGCCAGGTGACCAGAAATAAGAAGCAGGTTCTTAAAAATTACCTCCTCCAATGCCCGTCTCCCCCAGTTGAGGGGTGCCAGGGCATTCCAACTCTACATTTTTTTTTTTAACGCCTTGTGTGGCCTTGTTCAGCTTAGATCTGAACCCAGTTCAAAAAAGCACAAGTCCAGGAAAGGATTGCACAAGAGCTGTGTGTCTACACTGTGCTGTCCATGCTTAACAATGCTAGCCATGCAATCCATGAGCATTAATCTAAACTTTATGAAATTATCAATCAACCTTTCATCAAATACTACAAATTTCAAGGCAAAAAGTGGAGGCAATACTAAATAAAACAATGTTTTCCAAAAACGTTCATATGAGACCATGAGCACAGGGCATTTTTCAAATTGGTAAAGCAAATACTGGTGGAGCGTCTGCTTGGGGCATCACCTGGTGCTAGGAGCTTGGGGAACGTGGAAGAGAACCATAGCTACCTTGAGGCTCTCACTCGGGAAAATTAGCATAGTCCTGTCTTGCTGCTGCTTCTGCTGTTGCTGCTGCTGCTGCTGCTGCTGCTGCTGCTGCTTCTTCTTCTTCTTCTTTTTCTTCTTCTTCTTCTTCTTCTTCTTCTTCTTCTTCTTCTTCTTCTTCTTCTTCCTCCTCCTCCTCCTCCTCCTCCTCTTCTTTTCTTTCTTCTTCTTCCTCTTCTTCTTTTTTAAGGTACTTTGGGACTGAGCCCAGATCCCCGTACATACTTTATAAGTGCTGTACCACTGGGCCATACCCTCGACCCCATTTTTTGCTTTATATTTTGAGTCAGAGTTTTGCTAAGTTACACAGGCTGCCTTTGGCCTGGAACCTGTGATCTGCCTGCCTCCACGTCTCTAGTCACTGGGATTGCAGACGTGAGCCACCATGCCTGGCTTATTGCCTTGCTTCTCCAGAGAACTTTGTTCCTCTGGGCATTACTGCATCTAATTTCAAGCTAACAGAAAACAGAAATCATTGTACAGCCTATGTCTAAGGAAGCAAAGAAAAGATCTTGGGGAAGACAATACTAGCAATGAAGTGATTAATTCAGTTTCAAATCATTAAATTTCAAGGGTAAGAGAAGAATTTCATTAAATGAGTTCTCAAATTTCCCTATACTTATCAGTTTTATTTTTCATTACAGTAATGATAAAAGCTAACATTGACTTAGCAGTTACTATGAAGCTGCCTGCAGCCATACTGTGCAGCAGACTGTGGCACGAGATCTCGTCAGATCTCGGAAACTAAGCAGGATCGGGCCTGGTTAATACTTGGATGGGAGACCGCCTGGGAACACCAGGTGCTGTAGGCTGTCGAGAAGGACACAGCAACCCACTCCTCACCAAAAGCAATCAGCCATTGAAAACCCTATGAACAGCAGAGAAGCACTGACAATAGTGTTTGACCTGTTGTACGTAGGGTCTCTATTAGTCAGACACCGACTCCATGGCATCTAACAACAACAACATGAAGCCAACCCTGGCTTATTTCTAAGCACTTTACATCCAATAACCTCTTTAGTTCTCAGAGCAGACCCGCATGTGAAGCCCCTGTTACCTTTTGTTAAGGAATTAACTAGTTTAAAATCACTTTTAATGACAAGAAGGAAAAATCATTTTTCTGTACATACAGATCACCTGGACAGGAAGCCAGGCAGGACACAGGAAGTCCTAGGGGAGAGACTTGCTTCTACTCTACAATAGTTGAGGCCTCGGCTGGGAAGACCTGCAAGGGAGGTGACATGGCTTCGGGAATCATCTGGCTGCTCCTTTCCACACGGCTGGGTTGGCCTGGAATTTCAAAGCTGGGCTCAGTTGGCACCGCAGGTTGGAGGCCCTCCGTGTGGCCTTTCCATGTAGCTTGGGGAACCTCAGAACGTGGTAGCCCCAGGGTACATGCACTTCTTACAAGGCAGCTCGGAGCTCAAGAGCAGAAGCTTGGTTGCCTCACCTGCCTCGCCCCGGAAGCCCAGCTTTCATCAGACTACGTTGGCCAAGGCAGTCTCAAGGCTGCTTAGTGTCGAGCAGGAATGAATGAGGGACATTAACCTTATTCTCCATGGAAGGAGTGTCAAAGAACCTTAACCACATGCTGAAGGCAGGGGAAAGTGAAAAACCTACTGATTCAGTTCTGAAAGTAAAACTGAAAGATTTGCTGAGAGGACTGTGAGAGAGGTGAAGTCAAGAACTGCTTCAGAGCCTTGTCCTGAGAAGCCAAGAGTGGCGGCGTCACTCGCCGGAATGGTGAAGACTGAAAGGGAGTGAGATCCAGGCTTGCGTGTTGGATGTGCTGCCTTGACAGTGGGCAACATGTGCAGTGGATCATTGAAGAGGCGGATCAATGAGCTTGGGGTAAGGGGCAGAACCTGCTCAAACCCAGAAGGCATCTTCTCTTCCTTCCTTATTCATTATTTCCAGTCATTTAGTAAACACTCAATTTTCCCTTGAAACAAACTCTCTCGCCTGCCCTTCTTTCTATATCCACTGCTCCCTCCATCTGGCTTCAACAGTCTTCACCATGGTCAGTTGCAGCCTGGGCTTAGTCAGTACTCCTGCCTTTGCTCCTTCCCATTAATCTTAAAAACTGCTCCCAGATTGATCTTAAAATGCTGGTGTCTTGTCAGCCATCTGTCCTGAAGCTTCTACAAGTGTCTGGGTTTCTTTAGCAAGAGACTGCAGATTCCAGTGTGCATAAAAAACAACTGGAGACAAGACTGAGTGCAAATTCCCCAGCTCCAGTACAGAGAGGGACAGGAGAGGCCCCAGAATCTGCATTTATGAAATCACCCAGGAGAGCTTGATTATAGTTTGAGATATGCCATGGTGGAGATAGGAAATTTTCTTGCCTTAGCTGAGGAGCATCTTCAAGGACAGGGAATGTCTCACATTAATTAAAGACATCATAATGAGACAGATCATGGGGACCCACCTCTATTTGGGGTATTGGGACTGCAGTATTATTAATGCATTGTTAAGATTAACACTAGTGTTAATTATAACTTTTTTTTTCTCTTGTTATAAGTGCCCCTCTGCTGCTTATTTTTCTACAAGGAAATACTCATGTCAGGGGATGGAATGATCTGATTCCCTGATTGATGGCTACTGGGCTCTCCTGAAGGAGAGCCATCCTCACACAAGCTGATTGGTGTAAACACTCCAGGAAGATCTGGAGGAAGCTATGAAACTGCAACTATTTGCTACAACTCCAGCTTCTGAGGGTGCAGCCCCAGCCATAGCTGTTTTAAACAGTTTGCAGTTTGCACTGGAGTTTGCTTGCTGTTGGTGAATTCTAGATGACTCTTTGATCAAGATGGGTCAGAGGGGGAGCATTTTCCCCAGTTGGCCAAGAAAAGGGAGTGCTGAGATTGGTGCAAAGGGGAATGTGGTGATTGGTACAAACACAACCTTTCATTTCTGTGATTGGTACAAACTCCCATTCTCTGACTATATAAACAGGCAACCCAGCTCATTTGTGATGAGGTGGCCAGAAGCCACTCTCCTGTGTGGCCTCCAGGAGTTGCAACATTAGGTCCAATAAAGGGCTTCTCTTGAATGATATTTCTGCCTACTTTTAGTAGTATGGGCTGAGCTGGTAGTATGGGGAAAGAAGCAGCAGAGCCAGCAGAATGATAATGATGACAGTGATGAAGGACAACAGAGACATAGAGCAGTCAGAATGCTGAGTTCCAGAAGCAGGAAGCAATTGGCTGCTTGGCAGCTGAAGAAGAGGTGAGGCTGCAAGACCAGCAAGTGGCAGCAGCAGCAGCAGCAACAGCAGCACAGGGCCATAATTGCTGCCTCCCAAACAGCAGCAACAGGGACAGTGACCATAGCAATAAGAAGCAGCTGAAGAAGAGAGGGGAAAAAGCAATAAAGAGCCAGAAAAGGAAAACTGCAGGCCTTGGTCACTGGAAGAGTTCTAGAGAGCAGTTAAGGACCATGGGTCTCATACACTCTAGGCCTGGGAGCTGTCACACTGGCCACTGTCCAGGACTGAGAAATTCCAATATCTAGTCCTTCTTGGAAGCTGCAACATGAGCTGATGTCTAGGGCTGAGAAATACCAATACCTAGCCCCACCTAGGAGTTGCAATGCCAGCTGCCTTTGATGGCTGAGATATTCCAACCTCCTTAGTCTATCTAGGAGCTGAAACCCTTATGGGCATAGGAGTCCCCACCTCCTGGGCCTACATAAGAAGTATAACACTTGAAGGGCTGAGTAATCTTGACCTCCTCGGCCTACATAAGAGCTGTAACACTGGAAGGCATCATCTGCTACTGGTGCTTCTTCTGTCTACAGTCACTGCTCATACTGTCAAATGCCTGGAGACATAATTGCCCCCTAGGACTAGCATCTGAAGGGCCTCTCCTTTTCTACCAGCAATTTCCATTCAGGTAGGCAAAAAGACCCCAGTCTGCTGATTGCTGACAACAGCACCAGACACCAAGTAGATGGCAATGATGAAAAGAACCGGGTGTACAAAACTATGTCAAGTTCTTTTTCAGAGCCAGCTTTGAGTTGCAATGGCACCTCATGTATGTGGGTAGACATAAAGTAAATGAATCATCGTGTCTGTGGTTTAACTTAGTCAATATGCATATAATGCCAACAGCCCTGCTCTTCAGTTACTAATTCATGACTTGAACTCCATTCTACAGTTTAGGAAACTTAAGCCCCAGTGAGTTTAATTATTTAATTAGCTGTCATAAAGCCATCCCATTTGAGCCAGGCATGGTGCCACATGCCTGTAATCCCAGTGACTCAGGAGGCAGAGGCAGAAGGATCACAAGTTCGAGACCAGAGGCAGTCTGTGTAATTTAATGAGACCCTGTCTCAAAAAGGAAAAAAAGAGAAAAAGAAAAAGAAAAAGAAAGACAGGCTGGGTCTGCAGCTCAGTGGTCCAGCACTTGCAAAGCATGCAAGCGCAAGGCCCTGGGTTCAACCACCAGTACAGGGGGAGGGAGGGGAGGCCATCCCATTAATCTGTGGTAAGGCTGAGATTCAAATTCTAAATGGTCCCAGCAACTGTATAAGTAACAGCCAAAGAGAAACCATCTCAGTTCTGTGAAACCTCCTTGGGAAAGTGGCTTTTACTCAGTTTTTCCAATCCCTCCTCATGTTCTCTGATTTCATATGATCAGGTTTTGTATCCCCATCATACCACTACTGGCCAAAATCTAGTTCTACTCAATAACCTCATTGGACCTTTCAAAGCAGTGAACGTGACAAAAGCACCTCCTTTTTTTCCAAGTGCTTTTTAATATCTTCAATCTCAGTCTTTCTTTGAGCTCCATTTCTGTGTATTTGATTATTTGAGAAACATCTCAAACTTAACTAACCCAAATAGCACTTCTAATTTCCCATTCCTAAAACCTGGTCGGATGCGCATCAGAGAAGTCAGAACGTAGCATGGACACCACAAAGGCAATAGCAGAGGGAGTAGTTTCGGTCCACCAACATTGTCCTTGACCACTGATGAGGCAGGGCGCAAGCTCATTAAACACATGCGGAACCGTGGACTTTTTAGTGTGTAGTGGCTCCGTGACTCACTTCCACAACTCTCAAGTTCTCATTAAGCCTTGTATATTATGTCTAAGAGAAAAAGGGAGAGAGGAATAAAGAGGGACCAGCTCAGTGACCCTAGATCCTGATCTTGCCCTATTCACTGACACTACAGATTAACACGAGGGCACAGCAGCCATCCCACAGCTTCAGCAACTGAAGAAGAGACTTATCTCTGGGGACAGAAACTAAACCACAGACAGGAAGTGGGCGGCTCTGTCCTTCCTTCAGGGAAGGGCACCGTTACCAGTGGCTTCACCCTTAACTCTGGGGACCAGAGTCCTCAGCTGTTTCTCCCCACCTTAGCTTGCTCCACCGGCGCACGGCCCACCCTGTCAGCCAGCCTTCAATCTGTGCCATGTTCAGCTCAGTCTCTGTGTCACTTGGTTCAGATCCCAAAGAAAGAACTGGATCTGTTGCCAGATACCAATGCACTGACTGGCCTTGGGCCAGATGCCAGCTCCTGGCCAGAAAGAGTGGGTGGTGCTCTCCAGACCTGAACGGCTGGCGCCCAGGACCCATGCGCTTGGCATGTCTCAGCCAGAGGGACAATCCCATAGTAAATCTCAACTCACTGTGGGTTATGTTGTTGCAAATAGCAAAGAAAACAGCTCCTGCTTTCCAGAAAATAAACTTTACATACGACAGTCCGTGGAAATTACAGAATCGGGAGCCAGACTCCCGGGATGGGTGGGGAGGGGACAGAAAGTATTGAGGTGAAAAAAGGGGAAAGAGGATGGAAATGGCAAGGAAATGTGGAAGTGAGAAGACCAGAATTTGCCAGGTGCAGTGGCTCCCAGCAACTCCAGAGAATCGTGAGTTTGAGGCCAGAGGCAACCTGTGCAATTTACTGAGAATGTGGCTCAAAAAGGAAAAAATGGGCCAGGAGTGCAACGCAGCGGTAGAGCATTTGCAAAGCATGTGTGAGGTTCGAGTTCAACTTCCTACTACAGGAAAAAGAAATTAGCCAATGAAGTCTCTCCCTGAGTATACCGTGCATGCACACAGGAGACCATAGATCAATGGAGAAAGAATAGATCCATCTCAGGGAAACAAAAATGCAAAATTAAATTTAAAATCTTTGTTGAATGTGGCCAGTTTCTCAGCTCCAGACATCTGGAGGCAGGACAAGGAAAGGTGAGCTACTGTCCCGCGGCAGCTCCCGCCTCCGTGGGCGCTGGTTATTGGGGATATTTACATTAAATTAATGTGGCTGTCTATGGCTGCGTTCAGCACTTGGATACGCGGTTAAATAATCAGTGTGGTGTGGCTGCTGGTTTCTTTACTGTGGTTAAATAATTGGCGTTGTCTTGGTTGCTAGCTACTTTAAAAATGTATATGTACACTTGTTTCGCTCTCCGCCCCCTCCCCCCGCCCCACTTGGCAGAAAAGTGGCTGACAGAACTTTTAAAAGGGATGCCTTATTCCCCCAAATCACATAGGCTTTCCCCAGAGGCTTTTCAAAGATTTGAGAAGCTTAGGGACTTTTCTTCTCCAGAGCGTCCACGTCCTAGGAAAGAATTCACTTCACTTCTTTTGCTTGTGGAATAGAGAGAAGCATGTGAGCATCTGTGCTTTCTAGAAATGGACTCTACTTTTGAAATCAAGATTCACTTAATTCTCAGATTCCCCATAAGAACAGGGAGAGAGAGTTGTGCTGACATTGCATAAAGTGACCCTACGGGCAGGTGTTCCCCTTGGGCCTGCAGGAGCTGACACACACCTCGACACACACAGATGGATGTCAGTATTTACTGAATAAGTGAAGGAAAATGGCAGTGAAATTTCATAATTCAGGATTGGTGGAATTGCTGTTCCAGAAAGTGGCTGCACGCACTCAGCTTGGCGTTTGTTTAAAAGTCATCTGACTGCCACGAGCCACAAGCTGCTCTGCCCTGGGACCGTCGGAAACCTTCTCTTCTCCCAGGGGCTCTGTCCCTCTCCACGTTCTCAAACCCATCACCTGACCCCAGATAAGTGGCAATCAGAGGCATTCATTCCTCTTCTACTGAACTGGTTGGGGAAGCTGGGGTGATAGAGTTCAAATCCAAGGACAAGGCTCCAACAGACAGGTGCAACACACAGAGTGTGGGCAGATGCAAGTTGCGGACGTTCATCTGCTGCTCAGAAAGCACGAGGGCCTCAGAGGTCTGTCGATATGGAAGCTCAGGGCTCCAACTATGAAGTCAGATAAAGAGAGGACATGTTTCAGGGTGAGAAGGTGCTGGAAAGAGCAAAGTTTGGTTTCTCAGATAATTTCATCTCTAACCTAAGTTCAGAACCTGTATCTTATGTCATTCATTTAGTGATCACTCTGATAAAAAAAGACTTTTGAAATTTTTTTCTGGTGTATCTGTAACAGGGAGAAAGAAGTTTCCTGAAGTTTTAAAGAGAACTTAGGAGAACTTTTCAAAATTAGTTAATTTTATAATTTTAGTAAGATGTCTTATTTCCCTTTATGAAAGGTCTTCTTTAATTTTTTTTGACAACTACTCATCATTGGAGGAAAACTGTCAAAACTGAAATGGATGAGCACCCTCTCAGCATGGCACTTGGTGGGTGGCAGCAAGGTGGGCTCATGACAGAACACAGAGGCGTGGGAGTCACTTTCTGGGTGATCTTTGCGAAGTGCATGATGTCAGATCACTAAAAGCTCCTTGAACTTAAAACCTTTTTTTACTTTTCTGAAGACTTAAGTAATAATGTATGCCTTATACATAATAAGAGAAATTAAACTTGAAGCTATGGTGAGATATAATTTTCACTATCAGATTGACACAGAGCCAAAAGTATAACAACATTGTTTTGGTGATAAAATGAGGAAACAAATGTTCTTCTTATACCCTGGCACAAAAATGTATCTCTTGGACTCAATAAAAATGTATCCTTTAGCTCCATTAAAGTACTTAGGAAATGAGCAACATGCAGAGGCCTTCACTGACACACTGGAAGAATAGCAGTTGGAACTATGTGATATTGAGACATTTAGCTGGGATAAATGTTCATTAATAAGGCACTGGTTCAATCATTTTTGGAACACAAGCAATGGAATACTGCATGCTCATCAAGAGCACATAATGTGTCAGCTGTTTATAAAGTGGCATGGAACAGTGTCCAAAATACACTGAGTGGGAAAGCAAGGAAAAGACTGTTGTTTTTTAAAAAGATGTTTGTATATGCATGTAGTACCTCTGGAAAAGCATGCAGTAACTGGCAACAATGATGGAGGGAAGTGGGCACCTGGGTTCCAGGATGAGTGGAAGCTTTCTGAAGTCATGGTTTTTTAACCTTTTTGCACGTTGTGTTGCTGTTAGGTGCCATCAAGTTGGGTCCAACTCATAGCAACTGACCCTCACAGGGTTTTCAATGTCTGATTGTTTCGGGATTGTTTTGGGAGTGGGTTGCCACATTCTTGTCCAAGTTTTGCGGTGCTAGGGATCAAACCCAGGTCCTCAGAGAGTGCAGAGCAGGGCTCTATGAACTGGAGCTAAACTCCAGGCCGTCCTTGCATATTGTGTTATATTTACATACTATTTTAAAATAAACTGGAAAGCTGAAAAGAATATGCTAAGGGCTTTGGGAATTCAATGTATGCCCCACGTGAAGCAAAGTCATAAGACATAAGCCACCCATCACAAACCTCCCTGATGGAAAGAGCAGTGTGACACAATGTTTGCCCCAGGGTGGGTGTGCAAAAAGTAATTCTGGGATGGTAAACTGGATGGATAAGAAAATGTAGCCAGAAATGAAGTAATGGTTGCATGATGGAAAACGTCAACGTTGCATTGTTCTGTATCCACCGTCATTCACTGATAAAGGGAGAAAAAAAATAAAAGATAATTAATATTTAAATGAGAGAATATCACGCTGCTTTTAAAAATCTTTTATAATCTTACTCCATAGACATAAGGTAAACATGTATTCCTTTGTAAAATAAAAAAGAATGATTATTCAAACACAAATAGTTAATTATTTAGGGGAATATGCCACCGAGAGACCAACTTTTAAATTCAAATGACGTCTGAATTTTCTTTATTTTTAATGGGCAGAAAAGAAATACTAAATGTGGAAGTGGTAAATGATAAACCTATAAATAAGAAGTCTGCAAAGTACTAAGGGTTCCCACACACCCGCTCCTCCTCCCTGCTACGTCCCACCGTGGTTACATCCTGCTTGGTATTCACCACCAGTGCTGTCTTGGAAAAACTGCTCTTATCAGAAAACAAGACTGCTAAGTGGAAGCCACGGAGGGGAGAAGCACGTGGTGCCTCAAATACTCTACGGGGAATGGTGCTGTTGGGCTTAAGTCTATTTTTCATTAATATTTCTTTTTCAGAAATGTGAAAGTTGGCTGAGGTAAGAGGATCATGAGTTCGAGGCCAGCCTGTGCTATATAGCGAGGTTTTGTCTCAAAAAAAAAAAGAAGAGAGAAGAGAAGAAGGAAAGGAAAGAAAAGAAAAGGAAAGGAAAGGAAAGGAAAGAAGGAAGGGAAGGAAAAGCAAAGGAAAAGATAGGACAGGACAGGACAGGGGAAAATGAAAGTCAAGTTTCCTGAGAATCAGGTCTCCTATTAATTTTGTGGAGATTTCCGTTGTTATAAGAGGATGAAGCCCTGCCAGGATCTTGATCCCCCGAATCCCAAGGCGGATCTACTTTCTGCCCTTGGAGAACAGGGGTCTGGTGGTGCTCGGCAGCTGCCCAGTCTGTCTCCCTGTGCATGGCAGTGAAGGGAAGAGTATGCTGACATTTCCCATCTCGAAGCTATTAATGACCTTCACCGTAGATTACAAACATGTTTCTTACATTTTCCTTAATCTTCACACAGTGACAAATCCTTGAGTTCCTGTACCTAACAACTTATTACCTCCAAGACCAAATAGAATAACTGGTGTTCATTCCTTTTTTTGGTTGAATGTGTACATAGCAGAGAGCATCTCAGATTATCTCTGGCTAAAGACTACATTATTTTTTCCATCTCTCACAGATACTTTGGAAAGCAAAATGAAAGAAATTGCTAGAAAAATACAATGACATTGACAAAACAGGAGCCTTAAATTTGACTGTTGTATTCCACATGCTATAGAAGTATTCAAATGCTGACTCTCATATTTTATATTTGTCTTATGAACTACTAAGAAGCAGCTCATGGCCTGGCACCCTTCACTAGGTCACACCTGAGAAGCCTAATGTAGGGGCTGCTCTTGATGGTAGCCTTAGCTTCCCTTTGGGAAGCGTTTTTCTCTCTCACTAAGGTACAAAGACACAGCCCTCAGACAAAATGAGGGTCCAGAAATTGTGCTACTAATTTTTTTTTTGGCGGGGTATTACTATTAGGATCGCTAGACTATATACTGGGCTGGGATTTAGCTCAGTCGGTAGAGCGCTGCTCTGCAGTCCCTGAGGTCCCGAGTTCGATTCCCAGCACCGCAAAATGGGAGAAGGACGTGACAACCCACTCCCAAGGCAATCCCGAAACAGTCAGCCATTGAAAACCCTATGAGGGTCGCTATCAGTTGGACTCGACTCGACGGCACCTAACAACAACAACAACAAGAATGTATACTGTATTTATTGTTGTTGGTGGAAAGCTTCTTAAGACTGGACCGAGCTAAAGGGTATACGCATTTTGCATTGTAAAGGCATTTCTAAATTGCCTTCCAAAAGTGACTTACCACGCCACATGTCTACCAGCAATGTTTGAGAGGGTCCTAACAAGAACAGGTCATCTTAGTGACTTCAAACGTTTGCCCATCTGTTGAGTGTTAAAGTGATATCTTACTGTTTTCTAATTTCCTTTGATCCAACTACTAGTTAATTTAAACATATCTTCACTTGTTTGTTGACAATTTAGATTTATGTTTCTCAGAATTATCTATTTATATCTCTTCCTTATCTTCCCCTAGTGCGTCATTTTCCTGGGAGTTTACAAGAGCCCTTTACTTACTTAAATTATTAGTCTTTGTTACCTATGGTCTTCATTGGTTCCTGTTGCCATAACTGGTTGACTTAATAAAAAAATTCTCTCTGTCATGGTCCTGGAGGCTGGATGTCTGGGATCAGAGCCTCATCACGGTTGGGTTCCAGTGAGGGCCTTCTTCCCGGCTCACACACGGCTGCCTTCTCATGTGCTCACATGGTGGACAGCCTTCTGGTCTCCTCCTCTTCTTACAAGGGACCGAATCCCATCACCAAGGGCTCTACCCTTGCTATAATTTGAATCTGAATGTCCCCCACAGGCCCAGGAGTTACTGGCTTAGTCCCTAGTTAGGCACTATTGGGAAGGGGTGGAAACATTGAGAGATGGGGCCGAATGGAAGATCTTCTTAGTCCCTGGGGACAGGCCTGCAACAGGGACAGTGGGAGCCTGGCTGATCCTTTTCTTTCACTTGCCTGCCAGGAGGTGAATGGCTTTGCTCTACCACATGTTCCCCAACATGGTCACAAAAGCCATAGGCCCAAAAGCAACAAGGCCCTTTGATCCTGGTCTAAAACCTCCAAAACAGTGAGCCAAAATAAACCTGTTCTCCTTATAAGTTGCTTGGCTCAAGTATTTGCTACAGTAACAAAACGCTGCTAATATTGCCCTCACCTTCACCTAAACCTAGTTTCTCCCCAAAGGCCCCACCTGCACATATGGTCACAGCAGGGGTTGGGACTTCACCTATGAACTCCAAGAAGACACAGTCAGCTCATGTTTTAAAGGCCTAATCCCAAGGGGGCACTATGGGAGGTGGTAGGACCTTTGGGAAGTGAGGCCTAGAGGGAAGCCCTGAGGTCACTGGGAACAGCCCTTAAAGGGGGGGTGAGATGGAGGGCAACTGATCACCTGCGATGCTGTTCCGAGGTCAGGAAGACCACAGCTGAGACGTGACCACTGAGCAGAGCAAGATTTCCATCACTGGTGGCCTTGAACAGCAAAATGGCAGGCTGGGTTCAGAATAGGGAACTGAGGGACGCCAGGAGGAGAGAGTGAGTGACTCGGAGTCTTCACAGCAATGGGATGGTTACTGAGCAGTGACTTGTGGGGTAGAGAAGTCTGTGTAAGTTAGGACAAAGGACAGCCTATCATGAGTGGGTGGGAATAATCCGTCACCAAGGAAGCTGGCTGACAGCCCCTCACCCTGCAATGCCAATGCCACGGGCCTGGCACAGAGCCCATCACAGAGCATGCAAGGCTCTTGGGCCTCCCTTAAGTCCCACTGAGACCTGTATAGAGGCCAAGGTGGGCAAGCTTTAAAATAAGTAAGTAAATAAATAAATGCCACTTTAACCTCAAAAGTAGAGGTTATCCAGTATTTCCCCAGAACTTGTTAGAAATGCAGACTCCAGGGTCTTCCCAGTTCCACCTAAGGAGAAACTCCAGGAGCCAGCAATCGATTTTAACAAGGGCTCTAAAAGATTCTCTTGCTGGACAAGTCTGGAGATCCTCTAGTCTAAAGGAACTCAAAGAGCATTAACTCAAAGATGCAACTGAGCACTGACCTTGCAGCAAAAAAATCACAGATCCTTGCAGATGAAAGGTGCTGGGAGTGGTCATGCAAGCCTGAAATCCCAGCAACTCGGGAGGTGGAGGTAGGAGGATTGCAAGACCAGAGGTGGCCTATGTGACCTAGTGAGACCCTGTCTCAAAAGAAAAAATAAATAAATAATGGGTTTGGCGGTGCAGCCAGTGGTAGGGCACTTGCAAAGTATGCAAGGCCCTGGGTTGAAGCCCCAAGTGCCACAGAAATCGGGGGTGGGGGGTTGGGGCCCGCGGGGGGAGGCTTTATCAAACGCGACTAATCTGGCCTTGAACCTTACACAGGAGAGATCCAGGTCCCAGAGCAGCAGTGCGTTGCTCCAGCCCTCTTGGAGGACCTGAGATGAGAACTCCAAATAACCACCCCCCCCAAACCAGAGCCAGGACCTGACTGTTTCTTCGAAGTATAGATGTAAGTTGTCTGTTTTCTTCTACTCTGGGCAGAGTGACACGGTCCACCTTACCTCCACTTGGCTCTCTGCACGTTTGGTTTTGTCTGGGGGATTGCAGAGTCCACCTTCCCAAAGCCGACCCAGAGCCTCTGCCTATGGCAGCCGTGTACTCGGCGCAGGCGGCTTTTCTGCCGCCAGATAAACGTCCGTGTGCTGAGGCTCCAGCTCTGACTTTTGCCATTGGGAATTCACTTGGCCTCTGGAGACAGGCGGATAGCCCAGCTCTGAGCGCGCTGGAGCCCCGGCTCCTTCTGCTTCTGGTGAGAAAATTTAGCCTTAAATTTTGTGACAGATGGAGTTGATAGTCTCCCCACGGAAAGGGGAGGAAAAAAGCGCCAGTTTTTGACAGGCCGCAGACGCCCGAAGCCTCTGGTGGCCGAAGGCTGCGTTGCGCCACAGTTAAGGTGGCTCGCGAAGTCCCGCGCCGAGGCTGCCGAAGCTGCTCTGCCGTAGCAGCTTCCCTTAAACCCAGCGAGGGACCGGAATGCACGCTTTAACATAAACCTCGATGCTGTCCATTTATCTCCTTCCTGGGTGGTGACGGTGGCCAGATACTAATGCTGAACGTTTCCAGGGATTTAAAAGCCATTATCATTTCATAAATTTCAATTCCTAAGAAATTGATAAGGTTGATTGGGTTTCTGTTTTACAATCTGAAAACATGCCTGGCCCATGGGTTTAACCTGCCAGGTAAGCTAGCTACGGCTGGGGCATGGTAGTGTAAATATCTCACCAATATCACCCCAACTGAAGTATTGCGCTTCTTTCTTTTCCCGTGTGTGCGCAGTAGTTGTTAACTTTCAAATGGCCCACATTAAATTCTATGGAACACACACACACACACACACACACACACACACACACCCCAGGATGATCAGGACTTAAGGACTGGGAACCTGAAATCTCAACTGACTTCTTATCCTATTCAAAGGCACAGATGGAGTGGGGGATCAGAGAGAACTAATAAAACTGCTCCCCTCCAAAAAGAATAGGGACGGGGGAGAGAACCAAACAAAAAGGCCCTTGGCTGAGCCGGATGCAAACAGCTGCCTCTCAGCTCTGCCCGCCGGTTTCCGCGCGGAGCTGGGGCTCCAGAGCTGAGCCTCCTTAAGAGTAGGAGGAGCTCCGGGGCTCTGTCAGGCTCCCTAAGCCGTTCCTTTCAAGCCCTGAATGCCTGAATGTGAGCTGCCCACCACCCTCCCGCCCTCCCCCATTCCGCAACCCCACTCCAGCGGCTCGTAAAAAAAAAAAAAAAAAGTTTCAACAACAGGCAGGACCAATAGTATCTCGCAAAGCCGGGAAAGGGGCCGAGCGAAGGGCGACGGAGTGGAGAAAGGAGAAAGCGGGCAGCTCTGCGCGCGCGGGGCCGAGGCTCGGCGAGCTGGAGGAGCGTTGCTAATGTTTTTGTTTGTTTGCTTTTCCATGCATGCATAATGAGGGGGCGCCCCGGCACCACGCGGGGGCTCCCGGCCCACTTTTGTATTTAAAGCCTCGCTGCGAGCGAGTCGGCGGCCGGGCTCCGCGGATCCGCTGCCCGGGCGCCTGCTCACCCGAGAAGCCGCCGCCGAGGGAAGCTCCGGAGCCGCTCTCCGCCGCCCCTGCCAAACAGCCGCCTCTCCCCGCGCCTCCCGGAGAGCAGCCCAGGGGCTCGGCCGAGCCCGCGCCGCGGCGGCGGAGGGGGAGGGGACGCGGGGCCAGGGATCGGCGCGATGCGACAGCCGCGGGCGGCGCGGCGCTGACCGCGGGAAGGGGCCGGGGCGCCCGCGGATTCGCGGGCGGGGAGCAGGATGCAGGCGCGGCGCCGCGCGCTCCCGCAGCCCCGCCGCGGCCCGGCGGCCCGCAGCCCCCCGCGGCGGCAGTGAGCGGCTCGGAGGGCCCGGGGCCGGGGCCGGAGCGAGGGCCCAGCCAGTGCCGGCCGCGCGGCGTCGGCCAGGGGCGCGCATGGCTCTATGAGGCCCCCGATGCGCTCAGTGCGCGGGCCCTGGGCAGCCTCTCCCGCCGGCTCCGCGTCCGCCGCCGCCCGCGCCGCGCCCGCCCCCCTCGGCCAGCCCGGCGGCCGCGGCTGCCCGCGATGGTGGCCGCGCGGCCGGGCGGCGGCGGCGGGGCCCGCGCGAGGAGGGCGCCGCGCGCCTGGCTGTGGCTGATGGCGCTGCTGCCGCTGCTGGGCGCGGCGCCGCGCGGCGCGGGGCTGGCGCACGGCCGCCGGCTCATCTGCTGGCAGGCGCTGCTGCAGTGCCAGGGCGAGCCCGAGTGCGCCTACGCCTACGGCCAGTACGCCGAGGCGTGCGCGCCGGTGCTGGAGCGGCGCGGCGCGGAGGTCACGGGCGGCCGCTGCCCGAGCCACTGCATCGCCGCGGTCATCCAGCTCAACCACACGCGCCGCGGGCCCGCGCTGGAGGACTGCGACTGCGCGCAGGACGACGCCTGCCTGGCCTCCAAGCGCGCCATCGAGCCGTGCCTGCCGCGCACGAGCGGCGGCGCGGGCGCGGGCGCGGGCGGCGTCATGGGCTGCACCGAGGCGCGGCGGCGCTGCGACCGCGACAGCCGCTGCAACCTGGCGCTCGGCCGCTACCTGACCTACTGCGGCAAGCTCTTCAACGGGCTGCGCTGCACCGAGGAGTGCCGCGCCGTCATCGAGGACATGCTGGCCGTGCCCAAGGCGGCGCTGCTCAACGACTGCGTGTGCGACGGCCTGGAGCGGCCGATCTGCGAGTCGGTCAAGGAGAACATGGCCCGCCTGTGCTTCGGGGCCGACGCGGGCGCCGGCGCGGGCAGCAGCGGCTCGGACGCGGCGCCGGACGACTACTACGATGACGACTACGAGGATGAGCAGCGGCCCGGGGGCGCGGGCGGCGAGGCACCGCCGGACGATGACGATGGCGCGCTGCCCCGCGGGGAGCTGCCTTACGGGCCGGGGCGCCGCAGCGGGAGCGGCGGCAGCCGCGCGGCGCCCCGAGGCGCGTGGACCCCGCTCGCCTCCATCTTGCTGCTGCTGCTGCGGCCGCTGCTGTAGCCCGCGCACGCTTTTGGCTCCACCCCGCGCGGGGCACCTGCGGCTCGGGGACACGTGGAGAACGGTCAGGGCCACTCACCAGAACTCTTTCCCAGTGGACAAGGCCGAGCCGGGTGCCATTCCACGACTTGGGGTGCTTCTCGAGGCTCCTCTCCCGAGCGTGACTTTTTGGACCCCTTGCACGTGTTCCAGGCTCCAGCAGCTACCGGCGGGGCTGCAGACACCGTCTGTGGAGTCCAGGACACCTTGGATGAAACGGAACACAGGGGGCAGAACCAGAGGCCAGGACCCGGAGAAGAGGGTGCTGACCTGTGGGGCCTTAACAGTTTCAAGGAGTGGGTTTGGAAGAGGGGGGCGGTTGGAGAATTGTGTTTGCAAAGGGGCATTTTGTTAACATTTTTCCTTGGGGGGGGAATGATAATGCAGATGTTGACTTTTTATTTCTTGTGGCCATTGAGGACTTAGCAATCGTAAGTAAATGGACAACTCCCACTTACCTATTCCTTTACTCCTGGTGTGGGCACCTGGAATTCTCAGTGGCGTTGGGTGGGAGGGTGGTGATTGCCTTAGGGGAAACCCCTAAAATAGTTTTGGGTAACTTTGAGCCCTTGACCTTTTATTGCTACCACTCTGATCTCTTAGCACGTTTTTTGGGATTAAGGGTTCAAAGACGCTGATATAAAGATCTAATGTGGTGTTGAACAATGCAACTTTCTATTTAAAAAAGCTCTGTACTGCCACCTCTGAAAGCCTTACGATGTGTGTTTTGCCATTGTTGTTTGCATCATGAAATTGTATGTTCAGATATGAGCAAAGCATGTATTTTCTCTGTTCCTATCAGGGCTCTAAACCCTGGTACATCGTATATAAAGTGTATTAAAACTGGGGTTTGTTACCAGTTGCTGTACTTTGTATATAGAATTTTTATAAATTGTATGCTTCAGAAATAATTTATTTTTAAAAAGAAATTAAAAGTTTTAAATCTACATCCATGTTACACTTTTCCCCCCAGAAATGTATAGAATCCGTTTGACCCCAGGGAGCCAAATCCACAGTTCATTTTGAAGTACGCTCTATTTAGAACATTCTTTAAATGTACAGTATATTTTATAGATTTGAAGTAACATTCTTATTTTCAAGAGAATTTATGGACGTTGTAGAAATGTATAAATGCATTTCCAAACTGCCTTAAACATTGTATTTTTATAGACATCATTTTTTAAAGGTCCTATGTTTTAAATAACTATGGCTTTGTGTATTTTTTTGGTTATTTGTTTTATTAAAATGTGTACATCAGTAAAGAGTTTAAACAATGCATCTGGTGTAGTTGCTTTACCAAGTTGCGCAGTGGTTCACCCCATCATGGATGGGGAGCCGTGCAGGGGGGCGAGGAGGAGACACTGGGAATCCATCGACCCTCAGACAAAATTTAAAAAACACTGCAAGAAAAGAAATGTGGGCTATTTCTGCCATTAATGTAATGAATGATTAGACAGCCAAAAGCGATGTGATCTACCTCTATTGGCTTTTGCATTTGTGGTGAGAATTCCTCAAATCCTGTCTCCTGTGCATGGTTTGAGGATAAGCCAGGCATCACATTTCTCCTCCCTCCTTTCTCCAGGGACCACCCCCAACCCGGGGCACCCCCCTCCACGTTGCCCCTGACCCCCAGGAGTGTCCTCTCTGAGGAGTAGACCTTCTCATACAATCAAACAAGCCCATAACATCTGTTACCAATAGGTCCGAGGAAACCTCCAAGACTCAATACTTCAAAGTCATTTTCACACTTTTGGTGAAAAAGTACAAAATTTTGTTACAAAACATTCAGGCTGGCGAAAGTAAACACACTGGGGAGAGGAATAATTGCTAGAGCTAGCGATATTGTTGTGAGGAGTTGTTTAGCAGTGGGCTGAAGTCTGAGTTTCTGCCAGAGCTACTGATCTACACTCAAACGCCCTTAGATAAATAATTACACTCTTAAGCTGTGTCGAGTGCTGATACACTTGACCTTGTAAATAGAAATGTTTGCAGTAGGAATAAACTCCAGCATTGGAAAATCTTTTAAACATTAACACAAAAGAGAGCGCTCTGTCCTCTGGGGATTTGAGCCTGAACCTCGCCAAGCTAGGCACTTGCAAGGGGGAAAAAAGTTTATTTATCTTCTATTCCTGGTGTTTATTTAAAGCTTTTCATTTTAAACGCGGTGATTGGAAGACAAGTTAGAAGTTTAAAAGTCACCACAAATAAACTTTGTCTGAGGGGTCGACAGATTAGCAAGATCTGGTGTCTCTTTATTTGATATTAACATGTGCTGAGAAAACATAACCAGATTTCTCTGCTGCCTAAAGTAATTAACAAAGCTATGCCCCTTCCAGCTTCCTCCCACCCTTGCCCACCCTACTTTCAAGGTTTCGTTGGCCTCTAACTTGCTCTCTTCTCGGCTTTTCTTGAGGCGGGGGCTGGCATTTCAGGCATCTCTTGATGAACCTAAAACTGAGTTTGCTCTGTGTGTAATATGTGAAAGGGTAAGATAGTTGTACTGTCGGACTTGTGCCTTGGAAAATGGTGTGTGGCTGGAATCCCCAGTCACCTGAATGGTTGAGTAAACATATTGTTAAAACAAAGCTGAGAAAAGCATTGTTCCTTTGGAGAGTGAACAAAAAGTATTCCAAGAGGCTTGTAAATGAAATCAGCTTCCTTTACAAATGACCAGGAGTTAGCAATGCTCCTGCATTTGTCCTTAAATATACTTAAATCATCTCCATCTCCTGTTATTTTAACACATTCTTGACTAAAAGTTAAGTCTTTGTCCCAGTAAAAGGCCCAGTTCTCCCCAGTAAGAAGTAAAAGACATTAGCACGAGAAAAGGCCTGATAATTAACTGCTACAATAAACTCACGACTTGATTTTACAGGCTCCTGTCAAAAGCATCTGCCTGGAATAAATCAACACAGCTTGCTCTTGGGGAAAGAGGACACGAGCTTTATGCGTTCTTCCTTGAAGAACGTGAACACTGATGTGGACTCCGTTTTAATTTAAACAATTAGACATTGCAGCCTGTGAGCCCCCATGCCTCTTTACAGGCCTAGTGGATTCCAGAACAGGTTGTTGAGATGTTAGGGCCCGTGGACTGATGGTTGTGGGATTTTATGTGGCCATCTGCTTCTAGACAGAAAGGATTTTTACAGATGTTGACATCTGTAATAGCGTGCACCCTCTGGGGAGCCCTTTGGAATTTTGGACATTTGGCCCTCTCAAATGTCTCATGGAGAGTGCCTGGAAGTACCATTAATGACAGAAAAGAAGGTACTTTTGGCTTTTCTTGAGAAGCTTCCAAGAGCACCCTCCTCCCCACAGAAGTCTTCCACGGCCACAGAACTCCTTTTGGATTTCATGTAAAATCGTGTGTCCCCACAGCCCTTCCCATTTCCCCAGTTAGCAGGTTGGAATTCTCCCTGACAGTTTATTTGTCTTTGGAGGCACTTCAGTGACAAATGTTTAAGGGAGTGTGGGACAATGGTGGAGAACAAGGGGGCAGTTCATTGAGCTGACAGTGACCATACAGTACATAGAAGGAGTTCAGGCTTCACTGCTCACCCGAGCACACAGCAACGCTTTTGTATATGACCACAATGGGCATAACGTAGGGTCTCTTTATTTCTAACACCATATAGCGATGTGCAGAAGCAGTACACATATATAAAGTGGAAAACGGCCACAGGCAAGTGAGCTCTGCAGGCACCAGGGCATCTCTGTACATGTGTGGCATCCCGGCAAATGTCCATAAGGAGGAAAGCAGCTCCTGGCCACAACTGCCACAATTTTTTTATTTTTTATTTTTATTTATTTATTTATTTATTTATTTAGTGGTACTGGGGGTTGAACCCAGGGCCTCGCGCCTGCTTGCTCTGCAAGTGCTGGGCCACTGAGCTGCACCCTTAGCCCATTTTTTACTTTTTTGAGACAGGGTCTGGCTAAATTACGCAGACTGCCTCTGGTCTCCAACTTGCGACCCTCCTGCCTCTGCCTCCTGAGCCACTGGGATTACAGGCGTGCACCACCATGCCCTGCTTAACTGTCACAAATTTAATGGGCAAAGGGGCTCTAACAGATCTGGAGGGCAGCAACGGCTCCAGTGGGGTCCACATAAAGACAGAACAGCACATCTCTGGGCCCAGAAGAGTGGGGGACAATGGCTGAACACAAGAGACACCACATGGCCTTAGGTTTCCTTTCCTTGCTCCAAGCTCATACCTTCGCCCCATCCCAACAACCTTATGTAGCAATGAATAAAAACGGACACAAAAATGCCATCAGGTCTTTTATAGATATCAAACGCTCCATGACAAATATCTTCACTTTCAAAGTTTGGCTTGGCATTATAAGCTTTTGAGTTCACTGTGGAGGCTAACGATAGGTAGATAGATAGATAGATAGATAGATAGATAGACAGACAGACAGACAGATAGACAGACAGATAGATAGATAGACAGATCTCTTTTCAAAGCTGGAAAGAGAAAAGCATAATGTCATTTGTTTTTTGACCTCTTACACTAAGGAGCATCTGAAATGTTGTCAGTTGACCCACTTCCTCCCAGCTACTCAAAGCAAGATCGTTGGGGAGCATCAGGTTACAAATGCCTTGTGGCCAGAGTGCTCAGGCAAGGGTTGAATTTCTAGTGAGTCTAGCTGCCTGTGAGTTAAGTTGGAAGTTACTGTATTCTGTTGGAGAGATTGCCTCTGGAAGGGAGTGGAAAACGTTCACCCTTGACTATCCCAATGACATAAGTAATGTGCTATTAGCATAAATACCTTCCAAGGCATCCATTTAATCAATTTTGTAAATACCACAATGATCTACTACAGAATAGTGGACTGTATACACTATATTTTGGCACAAAGATGGTCATTCCCCCACTAGTAACCAGGGGCTCTAAATAAATGATTTCAACAATGTTTTATTAAAGGACGACAAGAGCCCTCGAGCTGCATTAATCGGGGAGAAGTCGAGTGGCACTTTTGTTATGGAAATGTTAAGCACATAATAGCAAGGCCAGACAATGTGCAGCCACTTCATTCTTTCAGCCATGCTGACACCTCTTAAAGAGGAACTGCAGGGAAGGATGTGGGAAAGATTTGCTTTCCGAGGAAGCTTTCAGCTCATATTTTGGAGGGCTACCTCTAAACCTTGGGTAATAGGCATGCAAGAAAGCAAGAAGGGCTGCCAAGATGCAGGAAGGACTTCCAACCTTTATTTTGGGAATATGCGTTCCTTAATAAGACCAAACGTCAACACTTTTGGAGACGGCATTTACCAAAGTAATATTTGGCTGATTTTGTTGTAATGGGGTCAATTTTATAAAGGTGATCAACGACTTACCTCCCTGGTCTTGGTTTACACCATGAGAAGCTAGCCCACATTCTCCTTAAGCAAACAGAAGGCATGGTAAAGTCTGCAGACAGGTGAACATACACAATGCCATCAAGGACAGCTTCAACCTATAGCAAAAAATAAAGTAATAGTATCTGTTTCCAGGCTGAAGGGATACTGGTTACCAATGTGGATCTTTACAGGTGCATTTAAAGTTTATAAGCTCTGAAGAATATTTGAAGGTTTTTGGATACTGGAATGGAGTAACATCTCACACCTAAGTCTGACTGTATATTTTATCCCCGGGAAGACACCAGCAAAGTTCCATAATAAGGAACATGTCAGTGAGATGTGAGACTCTGCCATAGACAATTCTTTTATGACAGTGCTGCCCTTTGGCTTTCCGTTTTAACCTGTGTCAGTTCTTACTTGCCAGGTAGTTCTACCTATTTGGAGAATTTTTCTATAACAGAATGTGAAGTTAGCTTTTGCCATGCCGAAAACTTGTGTCCCTAATTCTGAACAGGAGGTAAGAGGCATGGAAACCTTCCACAGGTGTTGCTGAGAGGAGCCAAGGGTAGCAGTGCCTGTAGGAACACAGCACGGTCTTGCTCTGGACAAGCTGGAAGTCGGGACTGGGCCATAGTACACACAGGTACTTCTACATACAACAGCAAGCACAGAGGAGCACGGCTTACCCCAGCGTTGGGGTTAAGAAAAATTTCATGGAGAAAGCGACAGGGAAGCTAAGTGTGAAGACAGGAATGGGAGGTGGCCAAGAGGAAGATGAGAAAGACATTTCCATCAGTGGGGACAGCACGCCCGAAGGCGCAAGAGGTGGAGCAGTGTAACGTGGTAGGTGTGCACATGTGTGGCCACTTGTTATGCCACAGGAGAATGCAGGAAATAGCAGGGATGGGATGTGGAAGAAGGGCTAAGGCCAGGTCATGGACGTCTTGAAGGTTATGCTAGGCATGGACTTTGCCCTGCACGGTGTATAGACAGGAAATGTTTGGGAACTCCCAGCTGAAAGCTCCTGAGGTTTGGCTTTCTGAACAGGGTACTGAGGGTGTTAAGGAATGAAGACCAGAGAAGGGGGGACCATTGGAAGGTTGCTGTGCGACCCAGTGGACAAAGGTCAGGGGCTGATAGAGAGACTTACAGATCAGGGGAGGAAGGCGGCAGATTCAAGACACTGCCATCGTCAAACATGGTGTAGAGGACGGAGAGAGGCCAGTGTGACTGCTGCTGGGCCCTGGCCCAGACAGCTGGAGGATGGTGCCACCTTTGGACCCAGGGGAAGGAAGGCTGGAGGCAAGTGAAGTTTTAAGATGGCAGGGATATCCGGTTGGTGGTTCATGACTGGAAACCAACAATTATAATCCCAGCTAAATATGGGAAAATAAATATTACCAAGATTACACCATTACATTAAAATAATAGTAATAACAATCAATGGTAATTAACTTTATTAACTATTAACTACTATATACCATGTACAGAGCTGGGCACATAATATATAGCTCATCATTTTAGCATTACAACAACTTTATGAATAATAATTGTAGCCAGGTCCGTATAGTCCCAGCAACCTGGTAGGCTGAAGCAGGAGGATCATGAGTTCAAGATTACAGGCAGGTGTGCAACTTAGTGAGACCCTGTCTCAAAATAAAAAAAGTTAAAAGGAGCTGGGGATGCAGCTCAGTGTGGAGTGTTTGCTTCGCATGCCCATGGCCCTGGGTTCACCTTCCCAATGCTGCAAATAATAATAACAAGAATAAGGATACTACTACTACTACTACTACTACTACTACTACTACTACTACTACTAATAGTTCTTATTTGTGTTACCATTGTCATTTTACAAAAGAAGGAACCTATGCTTAAAAAGTTGATAATGGTCATTCAGGGAATAAGTTGATATGTGTACAATCTAAGTCTGTTTCTGTCAAGAGATTGAGATCCTGACTTTGATATATTGATTCTCAAAATGTTGGAAGCATGAAGAGTCCAAGAACTCTAAAAATACTGGGTCAAGTTCAACTAATTATATATAGCCATCACACAATGTTAGGAATTCATTCTAAGAGCTATGCCCTTGGCAACTTCATCATTATGTGAACATCACAGATGGTGAGCTTTTTATGCAAACTGAGATGGGCTACAAGGTTACCAGGTGATACAGTCTTTTGGGACCACCATTGTAAATGCGGCCCATTTACTGCCCATTGACTGGAACATTGTTATGCAGCGTGTCATTGACTCTATGATGAAAAAATAGGCACTAATATGAGCAATTAATGCCATTAAAGGTCATTATTTTTTCCTTAAAGACTTAAATGTTTTCCAAATTTTTTCCAGGAGTATATATTATCCTACTTGCCTAATTAAAATGTTTTTTAAATAATAATTTCAGAATCATAAAGAAGAAATAAAAGAGAGCCAATTTCTCCCCTGTGGTTGCTGCCCCTTCACTACCTATACCTCAGGAGCACGCACCAGCCCTTCCCCTTATTTCCTCAGTATACCCCAAATTCTTATGAGGAAGTGAGAGTTTTTTGAAGTAGAAAATAATACTAACTGTAAACTTATTGTATTTGAAAAAGTATATGGTATATGATGATAAATCATGACACAAAAATGTTGGGTGAGTAAGAAAACTCTCAAGAGATTATTTGTCTGTTCACCTGTTTATTCAATAGTGTTTTGTGTTTTGTGTTTTTTGAGACAGGGTCTCACTATGTAGCACAGGCTGGCCTTGAACACACTATCCTCCTACCCAGCCTCAACCTGTTTGCTGGAATCCCACTGTTGTCTCCTGAAACAATACCTTCTATTAGCCAATGAGCACACTTTTTTCTTCCTCTACATGTGTTCATGAGGAATTTTGTTTATGTCTCCCTTCTCAAAATATATTCATGCCTTGTGAATACGTGTGAGAAAATATAATTTTTCATATAGATGATAATCATCCTGGGTACTTAATGTGTTTTACAAGTAGAAAAACAAAATCTTATTTTTTTCAGTACATAAAAAGCATATAAAAATACAATTATCTTATTCCAGTGAAGTTCTAATTAAAAACTGAAGCCAAAAAAATTTATGCCACTTTCAGGGGATTAAGTAGGCACTGATTCTCAACATGTGCTAACATGAAAATGTACCAGTATATTCTGGAAGGACAAATTACCTATAATGACTGTTAACCATAACATTTCATATTGCACATTATTTTAAAAATAATCATCAGTACAGTAAGCTTTAGAAATAAACAGATGCACACTTCATTCAAATTGCCAAACACAGTCATTGTTCATCCTCCTGATACTTCTTATTTTTCAAAATTCAGCCTATTGAAACCAATAGCATTTTAAAACAAAGAAAAACCTGTCAGTGTTTAAGTTATTGGTAGGACAATATTGGTTGTGTTATTTGGCCTATGCTGCATAATAAACCACCCAAAATTTCGTGACTTAAGTTACCATCATTTATTTGACCACCATTCTGTGAACCAGCACTTTGGGCTGGACCCAGCTAGGTAACTTTTCCAGTGACCCCTTGTGGTTCACAGGGCTATAATTAACTGGCGGGTAAGATAGGGGAGGGCTGGGTCTTGGTGGCTTTTTTCATATATTTGGCAACTGGCTGGGCTGACAGGGACAACCAGGTCATTTTTCTGTAATAGCTCTGAGACTAGGTCCCAGCTTCTTATCACCGCACCAGGCCTCCAAAAGCTAGAAGAGATGCTAGGTTCAGATCTACAAACACCTTAACCTTCTGCTTACGTGGTATTTCCCAGTATCCCGTTGGCCAATGAGAGCCATATGACCAAGTCCAGCATTGAGGAGTGGAGAATTAGATTCCCCTCTTCAGGGGAAGAGAGGCCAAGTTGCACGGTGAAGGGGTGTGCATTTGGGAAGGAGATCTTCTGTAATAACGAGTTATTTTCCTTGGGCTTTGTTCCCCTTTCTTTTGCTGATGGCAGGAGGAGATGTAAGAGAGTAGTAATACTCTTAATTTTTAGAATTTATAGAATTCAGAGCCAAAAGTGGAGAAGGAGGGATAACTAACACTCACTTTCAGTCCTCTGCTGGATGAGACCGACGTGCCTCTCTCCTCCTTGTCTGTCAACTCCCCATTGGTTGCCCTCTCTGAGGGCTCTGGATTTGTATGTGGTGGGGAGTCTCATTCCTTCCTCTCACAGTGGGTCAGTGCTGCAGTGGAGACACACAGATCCAAGATGCATTGTGGGGACAAGAGAATGGAAAAGAATAGAAAATAAGACACAGAAAAGAGAATCAGGGGATCGATAGAAAGAACATGGACTCCAGGGAATCCAGAATGGAAGCTCAGGCTGCTCTCACCTGGACCTTAATGAACAGGAACGTGGGGCCGATGGCTGCCACCCCTGGAGAAGAGAGGATGCTCGCCACCCTCTCCGGCAGAGGGTAAGACGTGGACCCCGTGACTTCAGGCCATGACATACATCCTGTATCGCACAGGGGTCCACGCAGATGTGAGGTTGCTGTAGTTTGGACGAGGGTCCCCCCAAAGATCTCTCTGTGAAAGGCGTGCCTGGAGTGGTGGGACATTTAGGAGGTGGGAGGTCCTTAGGTCACTGGGGGCATGGCCTCAAAGGGGACTGTGGGCCCTGGCCTCTTGGCCTCTGTCTTTGCATCCTGGTTTGTGACGTGAGAGTCTTGGTCTGTGGCACGCCTGTGGTGATGTGCCGCATTTGCCGAGGCGCCAAGTCCTGGGCCAGCATCTCCAGAACAACCAACATGATGAGCCTTTGCCCTGCGTGAGTTAATTGCATCAGGTTTGTTCTTATAACGTGAAGCTGACTGACACAGAGGGGCTATTATAACAGTTAGACCCACGAACCAGGCCGCCTTTGTCCCAGGGGTAAGTCAGCCCCAGACTACCAGTCCTCAGAATGCTTTAGCTTCTGATGGAAGAAGTTCCCACAGGGAAGGGATGGCAAAGGCAGCTCGCACTTGGGATTTTAAGGTTTCGTTTGGGATTTTAAGGCTCGTTCTTACATTTGGCCTTCCTTGCTCAGTATCGTTTTAACCATTCAGATCTTATTTCAAGTTACATAAGACATCCCAGAGTCTCCTCCACTGTTCTCTCCTCCCTCTCGCAGCCATCCAAACATAGTGATACGATCTGTGTGAAAATGATGGCATGCTCGCTAAATCTGCATAATCTCAAGACACCTTTCTCAACCTCCCCTGTCAAACATCCTGACTCCCCAAAGCTCCAGATGTAGAAATGTGGAAACATTATTGCCCGGGAGTCCTGGAGTAACAAGCTCAGTTTCCCCATCCCTTCAGGACAGAAGATGCTTCTGCAGCCTCATGTGTGGAAGTTTGCCACACATTCTGGGGAAGTCGATCTTCAGCAGCGGAAACCACCAACTGTCCTGTAATTCAACTCATTTCTCACCCTGTCTACCCAGAAGTGGCATCAGATGCCACAGGTTGAGGATTCGGTCCCACAAGCCTGCCCCTCCTCACTTTAGATGCCAGTCAGAGGCCCCAGGCTGTTTCACCTGGGCTAGTGACTATAGACAGCAGCCATAGCCCTGTGGAGTCAGATCTCCAGAAGCTAAGCAGGGTTGGGCCTGGTTAGTACCTGGATGGGAGACCTTCTGGGAACACCAGGTGCTGTAGGCTTGGGAGAAGGACCCGGCAACCCACTCCCAAAAATCAGTCCACCATTGAAAACCCTATGAACAGCAGAGAAGCACTGACAATAGTGTTTCACCTGTTGTACACAGGGTTGCTATGAGTCGGATACCAACTCAATGGCACCTACAACAACAACAACAACAACAACAACAACAACAACAGTGACTATAAATTCAGATTCCATGAATTTGACCAACTTGCTAGGGCAGCTCAAAGTACCGGGGGAAGTGTTTATTCTTCCCAGTCTCTGATAAAGGATGTTCTGCAGGATACAGATGGAGTGCACAAGGCAAGGTGTCGGGGAGGGATGTGGAGTTCACGCCCTCTCACCACCTTTCAGGAACGGCCATGTGCTCAGCCACTTGGAAGCTCTCTGGACCCTTTTGGGTCTGTGTGGAGGCCTCATTACACAGGTATATTTAATCACGGGCCATTGGTAACCAACCTAGTCTTCAGCAACTCTCCCCTCCCTGGAGGTTGGGGGTGGTACTGTAAACTTCCAGCCCTCAAACCCTTTCTGGGTCTTGTCTGTGACCAGCCTCCAGCCTGAAGCTTCCTAAGACCTTCTAGCTACAGTCGGATTATAGGAAGACACTTATCACTTTGCAGAGTCCAAGGGCTTTAGGTGTGCTATGCTGAGAATTGAGGATGGAGACCAAATGCTGCGTGTAGTTCATGATATCCTGCACTGCCAGAGGTGACTTCTCCAGCTTACTCTTAGGTCCTTTGCTTCGGCCCTTGCACCTCGTTCCTCCTTCAGTGGTGCCACTCTGCCTGTGCCTCTGACCCTGCAGCTCAGGCTATGGCTCTGTTGGACCGTCTGTTCCATTCTTGATGTGGCTGCCATCACAGGGACATTTCTATGCACCCAGCCTACATGGGGTGCCATGTTTCTTTTGGGGTGACATGGGTCACAGCAAGCTCAAGTGTCCCTGGAGCCTGAAAGCAAGTATATGGATGGATATTATGATTGAACTGTTCCTCCTCTCCAAAAATGTATATGGTGAGTTCTGAGCTCCAAGGAACTCAGAATGTGAATTTACTTGGAAATAGAGTCCTTGGAGGTATAGATGTTGTTGTTGTTATTTGCCGTCAAGTTGGGTCTGATTCATAGCAACCCTGTATACAAACAGAATGAAACCCTCCCTGACACTGTGCCATGCCTGGTGCTATGTCAGTGCTTCTCTGCCATTCATAGGGTTGTCAATGGCTGATTGTTTTTTGGGGGTGGATTGCTGGGTCCTTCTCCCAAGCCTACAGCACCTGGTATTCCCAAGCAGTCTCCCATCCAAGGACTAACCAGCCTCAACCCTGCTTAGCTTCCGAGATCAGATGGGATTGAACACCAGGGTGGTACAGCTGCAGATGCCTCTATTTGTTGTTGTTAGGTGCCATTGAGTCATGTCCAACTCATAGCAACCCTCACAGGGTTTTCAATGGCTGATTGTTTCTAGATCCTCGGGAGTGGATTGCCACATCATTCTCCCATTTTTGCGGGGCTGGGAATCAACCCCAGGATTTCAGAGACTACAGAGTGGCACTCTACCAACTGAGCTAAATCCCAGCCCCAGGAGTGGGATAGCTGGGTCACCTGGTTCTCTTTTTAGTTTTTTGAGGAACCTCTGTGCTAACTTCCATCGTGACTGCACCAGCCTGCATTCCCACCAGCAGTGTAGTAGGCTTCCTTCCTCCCCAAATCCTCGCCAGCATTTGTTGTTGTTTTGTTGGGATCAGCTTCGTTTTTATTAGGCATCCTTAGAGCGCCTGCTGATCACACTTTAAGGAGCATTGCCATGAACTGAAGAAAGTGTGCGATGTCCTGCAGAGTGCACTTGGCATAGGTTTCGTCCATTTGTCTTGTGCTATCCTAGCAGAATACCACACAGCCCAAGTAACAGACAAAGAAAAGAAATTAGCAAAGCGGGTAGCATGTGCTTGTAATCTTGGCACTTGGGAGGCAGAAGTAGGAGGATTGTGAGTTCAAGGCCAGCATGCTCTACACAGAGAAAGGGGTGAAGGTGGATAGGAAGGGGGTCACATTCATCCTTTCATTAGTAATGGGTTCCTAGGATAACTCACGCCCACAGTGATGACATTAATCCACTCATGAGGGCAGAGCTCTTGGGATCTGATCATCTCTTAAAGGTCCCACCTCTCACATGGTTGTGCTGGGGATTAAATCTCCAACACAAACACTTTGGGGGACATGTTCAATCCATAGCAGCATAGGTCTGTGGAGAACCCTGAAATTCCACTGTAGAAGCAGTGATCTTCCTAGCTAACCTGAGGGGATATCCCCCAAAGTACTCACCATGTATCTTAAGCTAAAGTGATCTCATGAGAGAACTCCACAAAAACCACACCATTGTAGTTTAATGAGGGAGAAAACTACTTGTAATGAGTTTATATCCCCAAGCAAAGGCAAAGGACAAGAAAAGCCAGGAAGTGCAGCCATTTATTCAATAAAGTTTCAACACCGTCCTAGGATAGAAGTAAAGCAAAGATTGAATAACCCCTACCTTCACAGAGTTTATATTCCAGGTGGGAAGCCAAGGGCAGGTGGATTTTAGCTGCTCCTGCCTCTCCTTTCCTTGCAAGGTTGCCTCTCAGTCTTCTTTAAGTAGAAAATGGGTATGCAGTGATATTTTTTAAATATCTAAAATTTACATACATATGTATAATATTCCAAGGCATTTTTAGAGAACAAAAAGAGCTATATTTGTTGAAGGATTTAAATACCAGATTACAGAGTTAAAGTTATAGCAATGCTCTGAAAAAATAATACTTCTACAGCCCTGTTTGATTTTCCCATTCCTTCATTCCTTCAGTGAGTTCTAGTTAGGAGGAGGAAAGATTTGAAGGTTGAATGGTGTTTATTGCTCCCTTTAGCAGACAGCACTCAGGACAGGGATGTGTTTCTGATTTGTTCAGTGATCCTGTCCATTCTGGGAGGACTTCAGAGAGATTAAGTTTCAAGGGAAGATTTGGTCACAGGTTTTCAAACGAGATGGAAAGGTGCTAATAAAAGAATTAACATTCCAAGTCACATTAAAAAGCAAAGAAAATAAGAATTAGGACCCCTGTTCATAACAACCACTAAATATTAGTTTGCCTTATTATTCAATAAAGTTTAAAAGACATCAAGTTGCACACAGAGCAAAATAGGTTGAATTTTATATTTAAGGCTAATTTAATTTTGGTAGATGATGCCAAAACAGTTCCCCCAGTGAGCATCATGGTAAAACCTAACATGATTCTAATGGTATAACTTGTTTTGCCAGTGTTTACATACATTTTCTTTTAATGTCCGTAAATGCGTATTTCTCGAAACCCAATGCTAGATTCAAAAATAGAACTCTAGGGAAAAAACAGCAATCATCTGCTACCATCCATCCACTGCAAACAGGAAGAGACAGGCTATATAATTTAGCAGCAAAATCTTGTTTTCCTTTGACGTTCCCAGTCTCATATTTCAGGGTTTTGTGTGGAGTTTCAGAAAGAATGATGAAGACACGGTTCCTAAACACAGGGCCACTTTAAGAGGATACAACATGCCTATTAATAATTGTATTACTCCTCTATTATTGCTAAGAATAATGATGGGCTGGCAGTGCCGGCCCCCGAGCCGAATTTATCCTGAAATGTTTTCAATTAACTCTTGGCACCGGCAGGAAAGCATCAAACCTTTCCCAGGCTGAAATATGGAAAATCTGCAGGGAACATCCCAGCGGGAGAAGAATTTCATTAAAATGAGCACATCATAATCCACCAACTTCTGCTCTCCTTTAAGCCTCCCTATTGATAAGGAGTCCCGGGCAAGTTTTATGGATTTGCAAATAGAGATGATTTCATGAGATTTTTTCAGAGAGGTTACTTCAGCCTGGGCCTTTGAATTATTATCTGCTCACTGATAAAAAAAAAAAAAAAAGGTCAGACGTTTGGCTTAAGTAGGACTACTGGATACGAGGCTGGACTGAAGGGGTCCAGGCGTGGCTGTGCTCCGGGACAGCTGCTCTCTGCAGTCACCTCCGTGGGATATGACACCCTGACCATTTTCCCAGCTCTCCAAAGTGACCTACTGTGACAATCTGTGTTTTCAATGACCTGTGTGGGGAGGAAAGAAGCAGCCTCCAAAGGCAATCACACAGTCCACCAACTTTCCAAGGTGCCGATCCATTAAAAACATGAATTGCCTTCCTGGTAGTGCTGGTAGTAGAGGGGATGGCGGGGTCTGCCGGGAGCTTCTGGGAAATAAGAAGTTTGCCTGTGGGATTTAAAAATACCCACCTCAGCCAGCCAGGCGCTGTGGCGCATGCCTGGAATCTCAGCATGACTCAGGAGGCTGAGGCAGGAGGAGCGAGAGTTCCAGGCCAGAGGCAGCCTCTGCAACTTACAGAGACACTGTCTGAAAATAAAAATAAAACAGAGTTTGGGGGTGCAGCTCAGTGGTAGAGCGCTTGCCTAGTAGGCACAAGATCCTGTGTTCAACCCCCAGAACTGCAAAAATAGCATATCATAACATAACATTACATAACAGAAAATAAACTATACATCTCCGTCCTCAATCTCCTACCCCAACTCAGCTTCTTCATTCTGTTTTTAAATGTGTTGTGGGAAATAAAAAAGAACCTCAGTTTCCCCACCTGTGAATCCATAAAAGCAATACTATGGAGTCAGAAAATACTGTGGATGTACTCTACATAAAATACTCAGGAAGTGTTAGTTGGTATAGCAGGTTTTTGATTGTTTTATTTATTTATTTATTTTTGTCACATTAAAAAGAAAAATGTCAGAGCCAGGCTTGGCATCACACACCTGTAAATCACAGCCCTGGAGAGGCTGAGGTAGAAGGATTGTGAATGCCAGGCCAGCCTGGGCCACGCAGTGAGATCCTGTTTCAAAAACAAAACCAAATACAAAATCTAACAAAAAAATCAAAACACCAGAACAGTTCAAGTACTTGACCAGAACTCTCCAAAACCAAGGAAATTCTTCAAAAGCAAGGAGAGTGTGAGAAACTACCAGAGTGAAGAGGAGCCTTGGTAGGCAGGCAGGGTAAATGTGAAACGTCCTGGATGGGGTCCTGGGACACACAAGAAAGCATTAGGTGAACACCAGGGACATTTGAGTAAATTACAGATTTCAGTTGATAACACCACCCCTGTGTTGGGTCATCGATTGCAACAAATGTCCCATACAAATATGAGCCGTTAGCAGTACTGGAATCTGGGTAAACAGGTACCCGGGAACTCTTTCTACTGCCTTCTCGACTTTTCTGTAAACCCAATCCAAAAAATAAAGTCCATTAAAAAAACCAAACAAACAAAAAGTAAAGCATTCATTGAAATTACGAGGAGACCTTTTATGGGTAGCATTTCATTTTAATAAAAGCAAACTGAGGCGTGCATTTTAGAGCAGAAGACTAAGGAGCACGTGTCTCTCGCAGATGTGTGCTGGTGTGGTCATGAGTGCACACTTGCACGCGTGCCACAGAATATGCTCTGGCACAGTGGAGAAACTGGTGACTTCCTGTGGCACATGTGTGGTGAGGGTTCTGTACATTTGTCCTTGGGGCCACATATGGGTCTCATGTACCAAGCTGCCTCAGCGGCCACCTCCCCAGGCCAACTGTCTGTGTCCCCTCTCTATGTCCAGCTGTTCAACAGGATGCACTGCTCATTACCTGGACGAGGACACAAAACAGAAACCTCTGGACTCACCCTTTTCCTCGAGGCCACAAACCCCTTCCCAGCTCCCCACCACTGAGCATGGAGACCGATTGGAACACAAGGCGCCCCCGGCAGGCGCACGGGGAACGTCCGCACTTGTCCTTCCCTTTTCACGTTTCCTGTTCCTAAACCCTGACGTGATTTCCCGTTCATAATCACGCGTCTCTTCTGGCCGTTTCCTTGGCCGTTGCCCTATCTAGCCTTTTAAATCTAGAGTCCTGCGACTTTGTTTTTTCTTGTTACTCACCCACTTGCCCACCTGGAAGACATTTCCCAAACAGCACCTTCACCAGGTGACGTGGGCGTTTAGCAACGTGCCATGGTGCCCTTTTCCTTGCTTGCAGCAGGCTTCCCCAGTGTGCATCCCAATGACCTGGGGGACTTGGAACGATGCAGATGGCTGGGCTCCCCACCCAGGGTCCCCAGCACAAACATAGGTGTGAAGACCACACTTTCAGAATCACATCTCTCAAGTACGAGCTCCAAACCCTTCCATCTAGGTTCCAGTACTGCTTTCTTACTTTCTTCCAACCTTCTTTATTCCCCTACACTTTATTCCCAAGTACCAGCTAGGGCTCCGCTGTCAGCTTCTGGGTCCTCCACGACAACGACTGCTTTCACAGACACTCACTAAACATGGAGGCTCAGATCTTGAAGCGTGAGAAACCACATGGCACTTGCAGAAGACCTGTTGAGTGTGTAAATGCAAATTTCCCATGAAACAGTTCAGTTAAAAGGTATTTATTCATTCCAATAAGTTCAAATTTTAATCAACATGGGGAATCGTTGCTTAGCCTCTGTGAGCTTAGTCTCCTAGTAAGGAGTTAACAGCCTTATTTTGGACATTGTCTTGGCACCTTACAAGTTCAAACCATCTCACACTCCAGGAGCTTGTTGGGGATTCAAAGAGCAGTTTCCAATGACCAAATGGGCTCTGGAAGCATCAGAATGTGTCAGTAATCACATCTGCAAAGTTGTATGTGGCATTTCAGATCCCACTGTGGAAGGTAATTGCACTTGGCTGGTTCTTTCTTCTACATCTCTCCACCACTCATGACTGTGTATGAAAGAGAATAGCCCAGGATATGCACAAAATTGTAGTCCTCATCCCTTCTTCCCTGGAAAGCTTCACAGTTGATTAATAAACGGCATCAGTGCTGAGGCCACTCTTCGCCATTATCAATGGCCTAATGTAACTTGTGAAATAATCTAATGATGGCAGTTGGACACAATAACTTTCTGGTCTATTGTTGTTAGATGCCCTCAAGTCAGTGTCCGACTCACAGCAATGCTACATACAACAGGCGAAACACTATTGTCAGTGCTTCTCTGCTCTTCATAGGGTTTTCAGATAGGGTTTCAAATGGCAGATTGATTTTTGGGAGTGGGTTGCCAGGTCCTTCTCCAAAGCCTACAGCTTCTGGTGTTCCCAGGTAGTCTCCCACCCAAGTACTAATTGAATTTCAGTAGCAATGTATAGCATGATGTTCATGCCAAAGATGGTGTTAATCAAATGAATGCTAGTGCTACCAAGCATACGAAACATTCTTACAACAGCAAAATGGAAATGGAAAAGCAGGCTCAACCCTGCTTATCTTCTAAGATCTAATGGGGTCGGAGGCCACAGTGGTATGGGGCTGCAGGTCACTTTTTGGTGTAGTCCCTCCAAAATGTATCATGCCTGCATCCTAGCTGGGAAATCTCTTTTTTTCCTTTCCTTTCCTTACCTTTCCCTTTCTCTGTCCCTTCCCTGTCCTTTCCCTCCTTCCTTTCCCTCTTTCTCCTTTTTCTCTCTCTCTTTCTTTACTCCTTTCTTCCCTTTACTCCTTCCCTGTTTTTTTCTTCTTCCCTTCCTCTCTTTTCTGTAGCGGTGAGAACCAGGTCAGTGCATTCTCAGAGTTCACTTAAAACCTCTAGTCCGCAGACTGTCTTTCCTAAGAAGTTCTTTATGGATTTTATTAAATCATTTTGTTCTCATAATAATCTCTGAAGGCAGCAATATTCTGATGCTATTTTACAGAAGAGACCACACACAGAAAAGTGAATCACTTGTTCTGGGACAGGTAGCTTAGTCCATGTTATAGCTGGATTTGAACACAGGCTGTCTGGCTTTAGAATCCATCTTCCTAACCTTGGCACTCTACATCCAAAGGGACACTACAAATACCTCTTGATGCCCAGTCCTATCAGTCTGAACACTGATTCCACCCTAATTACTTCATTGGGTCTTTATAGCACCTCCACAGGCAGAATGTGTGTTACTGTTAGGTCATTTGCCAATGAGAAAATTGAAGCTGAGAGAGGGTCAGTGATTGACCGAAGAGCTCGAGTTAGGTTGGCGACTGAGCAGAGATTCAGCTGAGAAGTTTCTTTTGGAGGTATTGTCCCCAACATATATACATTCCCCAGTAAATGCAGAAGGGGCCAAAAAACATATACATATCTTGGGACAAAAACCTTCCATTTTGCTGTTGTAAGAATGTGTCATATGCTCGGTAGCACTAGTGTTCATTTGATTAATGCCATCTTTTGAGTGAGCATCATGCTATACATTGCTAGTGTAATTCAATTCCATTTCAGAAAGGAGTACATAGATACCATCTCTTAAAATGTGCATTTTGGCACCTTCAGTATATTATCTATAGATGAAACATACATGCATAAACTGTTTATTACAATACAGTTCTCATACAATGAAGCCACCCATTTAAAGTATACAACTGAGTGATTTTTAGTATAGTCACAGACATGTGCAACCACCACTACTATTTAATTTTAGGACATCATCATCACCTCCCAAAACAAACTCAGTTCCAATTATCACTCATTATCCATTAACCTCAGTACTCTCTCCTTGTCCAGACCTAAGGAAATACTAAACTACTTTTTGTTTCTAGGGATTTGACTATTACCCACACTTCATATGAATGGAATCATACTATATCTGGTCTTTTGTAACTAGCTTGTTTCACTTAGCATAAAGTTCTCTAGGTTCATCAACATCATAGCATGTACTAATATTTCATTCTTGTTTATTGATGAGTAATATTCCATTCTATACAGTAATATTCCATTGTATACACATACCCCATCTTGTTTATCCATTCATTATTTGGTGGATTTTGGACTATTATGAATAATGCCTCTATGAACATTGGTATACAAGTTTCTGCATAAACATATATTTTCATCTGTTGGATGAAGAGTGGAGTGGAAATGCTCATTCATATTGGGAACCCTATGTCTGTCTTCTATGATCAAATTGTTTTCCAATGTAGCTACATTACTTAACATTCTTACTAATGCCTAGGACAGTTGTGCTTACTCTGCATCCTCACTATCACTTGTTATTATCTGTATTTTTTATTGCAATCATCCTGTGGTTATAAAATGATACCTCACTGTGATTCGGATTTAATTTCTTCAGTGACTAATGACATTAAGCATCTATTCTTGTGTGTATTGACCATTAATATATCTTCTTTGGCAAAATATCTATCCAAATTTTTTTGCCCTGATTAACTTATGATATTCATGGGTGTTTGAAAAAAATTGAATTATAAACTCTTTTTGTTTTCTAGACACAAGCCCCTTGTATCAAGATTTGCAAATATTGTCTCCTGTTCTCTAGGTTGTCTTTCAATTCCCTGATGCTATCTATCATTTATAGCACAAATATTTCTTATTTTAATAGGTTTATTTACCTGTTTTTTTTTTTTTAAATTGGTTGTGCTTTGGATGCCATATCTAAGAAATAATTATGTAATCCAAGTTCATGAAAATTTATGTTGATGTTTTCTTCTAAATGTTTTATAGCTTTAGCGACTACACTTAGCAATATGTATAGGTAGCTATATGTGTAGCATAGGTGTATGATATATGGTTCACTTGATTTAATTTTGGTGGATGGTGGCCACTTTTTTTTTTGCATAGTCTTTCAGTTATCTGAGTAAAATTTGTTGAAAAATTATTTATACCATGGAATTGAATTGGAATCATTGTAAAAAATCAATTAGCTCTAAATGTAAAAATTTATTTATTTCAGTTCCATTTCAATGATCCAGGTGAGTAAACCTGCAACCATATCACTGTGGTGTTGGATCCCATCAGATTTCAGAAGCTAAGCAGGGTCGAGCCTGGTTTGCACTTGGATGGGAGACTGCCTGGGGACATCAGGTGCTGTAGGCTTGGGAGACGGTGGTGGTAACCCACTCCCAAAGAACAATCAGCCATTGAAAACCCTATGAATAGCAGAGAAGCACTAACAATACTGTTTTGTCTACCCTAAGTAGGGTCTCTAAGAGTCACCAACTCAACAGGAAGTAACAAGATGAGTATATTGCTACATCTTGATTACTGTAACTTTGTAGTAAGTTATGAAATTTGGAAATGTGAGTCTCAGATTTTGTTCTTTTTCAAGACTCTTTTGGCTATTTTGGATTCCTTGGATTTCTATCCAACTTTAAAATCAGCTTGTCAATTTCTAAAAAAAAAAATCAGTTGGTATTTTGATAGGGATGGCATTGAATCAGTAGATCAGTTTGTAAATACCTCCATCTTAACATAGGAAGTTCTTTTTATCCACAAACAGAATGTCTTTTCACTTATTTAGATTTCCTTTAATTTATTTTAGTTGTTATTCTAGATTGGATTCTTTCTTTCTTCTTTCTTTCTTTTTCTTTTTAAATGGTGTGTTAGGGATTTCTGAGACTGTTCTTCTTTCTTTCTATTTATTAGACTCAATAATCTCAGTTGACCTGTCTTCAAGCCTTCTAATCTTTCTTCTTCTGGTTTATATTTTCTGTTGAATCTTTCTAATGCATTTTCCACTATGTTATGGCATTTTTCAAAATAAGAATTTTTATTTGGTTCTTTTAAAAATATTTTTTATCTCTTTATTGATATTATCTATTCTGTTTGATATTGTTTTCAAATATCCCTTTAACTCTTTAGACATAGTTTCCTTTAGTCTTTTGGACATATTTATAATAGGTGATCTGAAGTCTTTGTGTAGTAAGTCAAATATCTGAATTTTCTCAAATAAATATTATACTTTCTACTTTCTCCAACTATATGGAATCACACTTTCCAGTTTCTTTGTATGTCTTATAATTTTTGTTGAAATATTAACATTTTTAGATAATATAATTTGGCAACTCTATAAGTAAGATGACTCCAAAAATAGTTTTTTTTCTTGCTTTGTTTTTGTTGTTATCGTTGTTGCTGCTGCCGATAATTGCACATTTAGTTACTTTCTTAGGTGAATCTCATAAAATTTCTACTCCTAATAGTGCGCAGACACTGAAGTCTTCCGTCTGTTAGTTTAGTGGATAGCCAAGGATTGGTCAGAGATTTTCTTATAGGCCTTAAACTGACTGCTCTTTTCATCCTTTGGCCAGGAGGTCTGAGCACATGTCTGGGCACACGCTCAGTGCTCCAACATTTTACAGCTCTGCCTTGATTTCAGTTCCTCCTTCAGGGCCTCAGTGTCAGCTAGAGATGAGAGCTTGGGGTCCTCTCAGACCTTTCCTGGTTATGCACACAGGTGGGCACAGTGTGTTATAAACCTGTAGAAATTTGTCAAAGGTTTCTTTAAAGCCCCTTATGACCTGTCATCTTCCAAATCTTCCCTTTAGGTTTTTGGCACGTTTACCCTTAGTGATACAGCAACTTCAGTCAGCTGCAAAATCAGTAGTAAATAACTACTTCTGATTGTGGAGTCTGTTTGTCTGTCTGTTTTGTTTTTCTTGGCAGTACTGAGGGATTGAACCCAGGACTTACACATACAGGGCAGGTTCTCTCCCTTGAGCCACACTCCCAGTTCCCTTTATATTTTTTATTTTGTGACAGTCTCATTAAGTAGTGTAGGCTGCCCCTGGCCTTGAACTTGCGATCCTCTTGCCTCAGCCTCCCAGTGACTGGGATTACAGGCATGTGGTATGATGCTCAGCTCTCTGATTGTTTTTAACAAATTCCCTCAGTGAGGGTTTTTCCTGAGGAGTGAGATCCAGGTCACATGATAACACAACAACCTTACAAATGTGACTTTTCAAAGGAGGTGCAAGGCAGATCAAATAGTGGCAATGCGCTGTGGGTGGGACCACAGACCGGCCACCTCCCTCTGGAGGCTGCTACCATTGTGATGCTGCTCGGATGCTGCTCGTTTTCAAGGCGACTGTGGAGCTGAGAAGAGAGGAATGTGAATGAGTGAGCTAAAAATGCCACAAACCCTGCTATTCTTAAAACTTTTCAGTAGTTTTTCTTGAATGTACATACTTTAGATTATGGGCTTGGGTTAATTTTCAGAGTTGTGAAAATGGTCATTTTGACAGTTTTTGCCAGCATTTTGGTTGCTTTTATGGAGAAGTAGATTTAAAGAGGTATTCGTCCCACCATTCTAGATGTTCACTGCTTTCAAAAGCTGGCTTTTCATGAGATGAGCCAGAGCTGTATGTCCGCAATAACCAAGTGGCTTTCTGGCACTGAAGTTCTTCTTATTCTTGTTATCTCCATGAGCAGGGTTACCTAGCAGAGCTCAGTTGTTCATCCTGTCCTTATATACACCAAGATTGGCAGTAACCACAGTGGATGTCCTTCAGCTGGCTTACTTCCAATCACAGATATCTATACTAAACTCTTGAAAGCCATAGCCTGCTTTTTTTTTTTTTTTTGCCATAGCCTTCTTTTGAAGCTGCTTAAGTATTTATTTTTAAGCAATTTTGAAAGTTAAGGCATCTCTACTTTTCTTCCTTTGAAAAGAAGTTAGGTGGAAGGAACTATTGAATCAGGTAGCAGAATAAAGAATTAGCATACTAAAGCTTGCCTGATAGTGCTTTCTCCAGGTATGTGTTTTACTGCTCATACTTGTCATAGGCAGAGCAAGCTCCCTGCCCTCCTGCTTCCACCAAAAGACATCTACTAACTACTTCCCAGAATCTGGGGCTTACATAGGAAAGGGACTTTATGGAAGTGATTTCCTTCAGGATGTTGAGGTGGGGAGATTATCCTGGAGTACCAGGTGGGCCCAATGCAACCTCTAGGATTCTTCTAAGTGAAATGGGATAGCAGAGAAGGAAATGTGGAAGAGGCTAGGGTTATGTAGTCTCTGGCTCTGAAGACAAAAAGGGTGTCAGGAGCCAAAGGATGCTTTCATTTTCTGGAAGTTAGAAAAGACAAAGACATGAATTTCACTCTAGGCCCACCATGAAGAAGCTTGGATTTCACCTATGAGATGCACTTGGAGTTTCCTGGGCCACACATATGCTTTGCCAGTGCTCTACCACTGAGCCGTGAACCCAATCCAGTTCTTACTCTTTTGTCTTGAGACAGGGGTCTCACTAAGTTATGCAACCTGCCTCTAGCCTTGAACTTGAGATTCTCCTGCCTGAGTCTCCCCAGTCCCTGGGATTATAGATATGAGCCATCAAGCCCCGCTACATTTATGTTGCTTTATGCCACTAAACGTATGGTGCCTACAGCCGTAGCACTGTGGTTTCCGATCCTGTCAGATCTCGGAAGCTAAGCAGGGTCGGGCCTGGTTAGTACTTGGATGGGAGACTGCCTGGGAACACCAGGTGCTGTAGGCTTGGGAGAAGGACACGGAAACCCACTCCCAAAAATCAATCAGCCATTGAAAACCCTACGAACAGCAGAGAAGCACTGACAATAGTGTTTTGCCTGTTGTACGAAGGGTCACTATGAGTTGGCACCAACTTGATGGCACCTAACAACAACAACAACAACAATGTATGGTAATTTGTTATCACAGCAATAGAAAAGTAAGTCTGCACCTTTATGTATCATTTTTGCAGGGAATTCTAAATTTATTTGCTATATGATAGATATATTTCTATACCTTGTGATAAAATAATTGTTGTTGTTAGGTGCCATGGAGTTGGATTCAATTTATAGCGACCCTACGTACAAGAGAACGAAACACTCCCTGATGCTGTGCCATGATTGGCACTATGTCAGTGCATCTCTGCTACTCATAGGGTTTTCAATGGCTTATTGTTTCAGGATTGCTTCAAGAGTGGGCTGCCATGTCCTTCTCCCATTTTCTGCAGTGCTGGGGACCAAACCCAGGCCTCAGAGAGTATAAAGCAGCACTCTACCAACTGAGCTAAACCCTGGCCCCCAAATAACTGTAAGAGAAAGGAAATGTGGAAAGTAAAGTGAACACTGAAGTGGCTGTAAGTATAGATAACATGAAAGTATGCTGTGAGGTTTAAATTGTATCCTTTATAGGAGACTTAGTGCTTTCCATGACTTTTTTATGTTCAAGATGAATACAGAACTGAGTGTGAACTTAAAGACTAAGTCAGTTTAAAAATGTCCAGGGATGCTTAATCTATATCTCAGGGGTTTCTTATGCATAGATCAGAATCCTGCCCAGTGATTTCTACATTCAATTTACTGACTCTGAGAGTCATAGCTGCTTTGAATCACTGCTTTCTGTTTCATCTGGTGTCATATCCACCACCACCAAATTTGCATCTTCTTGCATCCCCAGAATTTATACCTTTAGCATCTCCCAGGTTTTTCCCATCATCTTTTCAGTTTCAAATGCTGCACAGACTTTGCCTAGTGTCAAAGACATAATTAACCAGAGTTTCAGTTGACTTTGTGAGTGGAAGAATAGGGAAAGAGAGGTAGTGTCCACATATTCCTTGGTCATCCCAGAGACAACAGAGATGCAAATTATCAGAAAGACAAGTAATAGCCCCAATTCACTTGGAAGAAGATGGATCTCCTTTTTAAATAAAAGTTTGCCCAATTAGGAATTCAGCTTCAATGACCACATATGTAGGTCGTTCTTCATGCTCTACTTTCCATCTGCCCACCTAGCAATGTTCCACATCTTTGCTCTTGTTTTTGACCTTTTGTTTCTCTCCAGACTGTTTGGAGTATTTGTCACTAATAATAGCACACACTCAAGGGGAAGGTTCTTGGAGCAGGAATTGGAGGGAGAAAATGAAAAATGGCTTTCTCAGGGGAGCTTGTTCTTTAACAGCATATGTATTCTTTTGCCTTCCAAACAAAGGATCATGGAAACATTCTTCTGTTACACAAGTAACCTGATATTTATCCTCACTTTCAATATATATGTTCCTGCCATCCTTCATCTCTTTGTAAAAAGACCTCCAGTGAAACACACATATAAATACATGGTCAGCCCTCATTTATGCCTCGGCCAATTTCTCCCTCACATGTGCACTTTAGGAAGTTCCACTCTAAATAGTTTTCAAATCTAAGCTGCCACTTTGATTTCATCAAATCAAGCCTTTGTTGAGATCAGACCTTTGAAATGAGAAAAGATTTTTAATCCATTGACACCAGATGGGGTCCAACTCTTGCAGTCTGGAGAGCTATAGGATTAGGATCTCTCAAGCCGTTTCCACAGTCCTACCGCCCACATACCCCGCATATTTTACTGCTACCTTAATCAAATTGTATCAGCACTTGCATTTGAACAAAATCAGGATAAGAATGTTCTTTATAAGCCAGCCTTGCTGTAACGGTTGGTGTACTTTAGTGACAAAATGCTGGCTTTCTCTATGAGGATCAGCAAATAAAAATGAAAACGGGACTTAGTGGAAATAAATTTGAAGCTAACTAAGCTTTTCAGTAAGCGATAAAGAAAAGAAGACTGAGATTGTAATGCAGAGATGTTTTGTAATAAACTTGAAGCATTCATGTTAAAGATAATTTAAAAATCATCACTTCAATTTATTCTGTTTTCCTTATCATCAAAACAAACATTTTTGTGATAGAGTCTGTCACTGATGTTACTTTCTTATAACTGGCATCTTTAAGAACTATTGAGTTACTTGTACCTATCACTTATTGTGCAAAATCATTTCCCTTTCCTTTCAGCAGCATTGGTAGAGAACAAATTGTATATTATGTTTTTGGTTGATGTTATAATATAAAGTAATTCTGAAGTTTTGCTATATGCACAGGGCTGGATTATTTACTTTTAGGGACAAAGCCCAGGGGCCTGCAGAGTCTGGGTCTAGCAGTGGGTGGGTGGCGTGGCGTTTACTCAGAATCTGTGTGGCAAGCACCTTGTGCCTCTCCAGAGCCTGCTTTGTGACTCCCCAGGTGTGAGGAAGGCTCTACCTGTGAGAAGGAGCCTTGCATGGGGGAAAAGCTATGTACCGTTTGTGGCACTTATACCTACAGGTCCTCCAATGCCATCTCAATCAAATTTGCCCAGGATTGAGACAAAGTTATTTAATGTTTTAGTGTCTATGGGTGGCTGGAGTGTCCATGCACCATGTAATATATAAAAAAAATCACACCTTCAGAATATAGACCCTGGCTAGTTGTTAGGTAAGAGTAACAACATGGGGAAAGGGGAGAACGAAGCAAACAAAGTGGGTCATCTACAGACTCGGGTTCCAGCCTTGACATGGTGGGTTTTCACTGTGGGAAGAGCCCCAAGTAATCTGACCGGGTGAGCTCCAGTCCTCCCAAAGTCACGAGGAGGTCAAGATGCCTGGGGGACTGCAGCTGACTCCATGGGGCCCTGCCTTGCCCCTGGGGTCCTCTTTGCTGTGGAAGTGCTCCATCTGGCTGCCAGTGGTAGCGCTGGGCTCTTTGTTGGGGCGCTGCTGGAACCCATGTTGCCTGGCAATTGGTGTTCCCCCAGCCCCCTGTTAACTAACCACTCAAGAGCATGGCACATAAGTGCCACAGTTGCTCTGCATCTTGTTTGGGGTGATTCTGCAATGTGTCTGATACCCTGCCCAGAGCTTCCTGATGGGATCGTGAACCCGTTGTTCTCAGTCCTAGCTCAGTACTATGCCCTCTTCTTGGGCACCTTTCCTTCCCTGTAATACATCCTGACCCCTGTGGATGCTTCCTACATCTCCAAAAATACCATGTGCTCTTAAACTCTTTCTGGCTCTGTTTCCAATCATTGCAAAGAGAATACAGCTCAATCTATGTACTTGTAGGTTCAGCGTCTCTGGATTTAATCAACCCAAGGCAGAAAACATTAAAGAAAAAAGTGCCTTACTGAATATGTGTAGACTTTTATTTTCTTGTCAGCATTCCCTAAACAATACCGTATAACTATTTACACAGCATTTACACTTATTAGATATCACAAGTAATCTAGAGACTATTGAATGCATGCAGGAGGATGTGCATGGGCTATGTGCAAGTGCTGTGCCATTTCATGTGAGTGTATCTTCAGGGAATGCTGGAACCAATAACCTGCAGATATTAGAGAACAAGTGCATTTGGTCTCCCTAGTCCTCTGTGATAACTAGACATGAGGTAGAAATACAGATGAAGAGGGTAAGATACAAATCGGGAGCGAGAAACATGTTATACAAGCAGCTAAAGTGGAAAGAACATCTCCTGGGCTAAAACTCCACTTTCATGACCCACTAGCCAGAAGCCATGAGCAAAGGACTCCTTGTCCCTGAGCCTCATGTCTACACTATAGAGCATGCCTCTCTCTGGAAACCATGGATCAGGTGGCGCAATTCCAAGAGATGCAGGATCCTCCTTTCAAGTTCACACCATCTACCTGGATGTTTGCTCTGAGCTCCTCCAACTCCACAGAGGCTTACGTGGTGCATGTGCAGCACAGAAGAGCAGGGGAATTAGGTTCATGGGGCCACATGTGACCAATGGTGAGCTGGAGACTGTGGATAGATCCTCTGGTCTTCAAGTGGGTAATCTAGGAAGCACTTGGGACATGTCAGAGAAAGTAGAGTTGACTTGTCCCTGCTCCAGCATTGACTGACAACCCACAGCTTTGTTGGCCTCATTGGCTTTCTTCTCCCTTCCTGTCTGAATCCCCCTCTCCCTCCTGGGATCACATTCTCAAACAAACTCCATGTGCCCAGGTCCTAACTTTAGGGTCTCCTTTTGGGGGAAGCCATGCTAAAACATACTGACTGTAACATTAAAAGTTGATGTCCCATTTGGGATATTGCTATGTGGTAAACAAGCCTCCCTAGACTCCTGGGGGAACATATTCAAAGAGGACCAGAGCCTCAGGTTGGGCTCCCGAGTCCGCTCCTGTTCCTCTTTGGAAAGCCTTCAGACCCAGTTTCAGAACTGCATGAGCAATACATGCTCTAGGCCTGATACTGTAGCTCTGTTCTCCAAAGCCCTCAGGGTACTACTTGGTGAGCTGTTACCAACTCTATTCTCTATTATGCCTGTGGTATGGCCTTCATATTCCTACCTAAAATGCCTCCAACCCCACAGTCCAAGCAGAAGGACACAGGAAAGGGGAAGAAATGTTAGAGGGCATGGATCCTCTATCTCTTGAGGAAGGTTGCTGGAGTCGGCTACATCATACTTTTATTTACATCCTATTGATCAGAACTTCATCACCTGGCCACATCTAGCTACAAGGGAATCCAGGAAATAAATCTTTATACAAGGTTAAAAAAAAAAAAAAAAAAAAAAAAAAAGAACTGCATGAGGAAGGCAGGTGCTGCCGGCTGGGAGGGAGAAGGACGTGGTCGTCTGGAGGAGTCTGCCTCCCTGGGACTTGGTGCGCACCATCTCTCTCCTCACGGGGCTGAGCTTCAGGGGGCTCCTCAAATCCTAGTGGCACCCACTGATCCTCAAGAATTAAGGAGGCACCTTTTGCTTCAATCTGGGCCCTGATTATTGACAAAAGTATTTGACTGTGTTACTTTTGGTCTGTAGACCATGGAAAGCAAACCTCTCCTCTAGGTCAAGATGTTTCCTGAAGAGCACCACTTGCTGCATGTGTAGCCTCCATATCATACACATGTGTAATAGCGCCACACTTTAAATGCTCGCATCCTCTGGTGAGAGTCCACAGAACCTTTGTTCCCCATGGTACAAGGATGACATTGTCCGTGTCTGTGACTGGTGTCCACAGGGCGGCTCCAATTAATCCCTGGACCTTTAATCAGAATGAATGGGCTCAGGTGGGACCTAAGTGGTGAAAAGAGCCGCCTGAGGGGCTGGTGACTCAGGAGGTCCTGGGAGACACAGTCAACGCCATCCAAATTCTCACAAGACACCCTTCCCTGGTGAGGGGCACAGGCTTGTGATCCCAGCCCTGGAGAGGTGGGGACAGGAGGATGGGGTTCCAGGCCAGCCTGAGGGACAAAGAGAGACCCTGTCTCAAAAAACTAAGGGTTGGGGATGAAAGGCAAGGCCCTGGGTTCAGTCACTTGCACTAGAAAACAAAACAAAACAACACAACCTTTACCTCATTCCTCCCCTTCTTGACATTGGAGAAGCAAGATGGAAAGGTCTAACTTCTCACACTGCGAGCTGGCCTCCCATCCCCTGGGCAGACGCAGGGTGTGTGCACATTGAGGTAGGTGATTTTCCATACCTAAGTTGCCCCTTGATTGTGTTAAGCAGAGGCCTGTACTGAATGATGGTAAGGGCTCCATACTCTCCCTTTCTTCCTCTTCTCTCTCCCTCTCCCTGCCCCTGTCTCTGAAAGGTCACCTTTGCTTGGGTCACCTGGGCGTGATGGGGGAGCAGGGGGGATCTGGCAGTAGTTTGCTGGGCGCCCTCTTGATCTCCCCTTCCTCCCAGGGGAAAGGGCGGTGGGCCCAGCTGCAGGGGGGTCGACCTTCCACAGCAGCCCGAGACCTGGCCACTGCTCCTGTCCCGGGTGGGGGCCTTGGCCAAGGCCCCTGGGCTGTGCCTTCTCTGGGCTGAGCTGGGGCATTTTCCTCGAGGGTGGGGCCGCCGCGCTGATTTGGAGGTTCAACCCAGGTCTGGGAGGCCGAGAGGGGAGGAGGGCGGGAGGGGCGATGGCTGAGCTCGGTGCTTGCGTGTGGGCGCGGGGAGGGGGGGGGCGAGGACAAAAGGCCACGCTCGGCTGGCTGCGCTGAAAGCGGGCCATCGTCTCCGCTTACCCGGCGTCAATGCCGAGGCAGGGCGCAGCCGCTGCGGGCCGACTGCTGCCCCCGGCTGCGCGCTTCCCAGCGGGATGCGCGAGGCAGGGCCGCGCGGGCGGGGACGGGGGCCCCGAAGAGGCCGGACGGGGGCGCGGGGGGCGCGGGGAGCCCGGAGGAGGCCGGGCGGGGAGGCTCGGGGAGGCCGGGCGGGGGCGCGGCACAGAAAGGAGCCGGCGGGGCGGGCGGGAGGCGCGGCCCCCGTGCTGACACGGGCATAACTTAATTTTCACGGTGCCGGGACAGCTGTGTCGTGTAATCGGCCGTGGCGTGCCGCTGAGGCCTCAATGACTTTGCTGACCCAGAAGGGAGGCGCGGCCCGCAGAGGGCTTTTGAAAGGGAGCGGTGATCCCGCACGATTTATGGCTTGTCTGGGGGGCAGACCCGCTAGCCTTAAACCGATCGTCCTTCGCGGGGCTCTGGATGGGGCTCGGCGCCCCCGGGGTGGCAGGGCGCGGGGAGCCGTGTGCGGCGGGGCGTCCGCGTCCGCGTCGCTGCCCTCGCGGTCATTGTGTGGGAAGAAAAAAGCTGCCAGGAGGAGGGTGAGGCCCTGTGCACCCCGAAACGCGAGGCCCCCCGCGTGATCAGCCCGCTGAAGGAGAAGTGGGGGGTCACCGGGCGTGGGATCCGCCCTCGTCTTCCATATTTCTGAAAACAAAAGGTGAAAATCCTCGTCCTCATGTGCGTGCGCTTGCTGTGCATGTGTCGGCAAAGACGCATTCCCGCAAGAGAGACGCCTTGGAGAACGGGCGGTGCCAACGTCGTTAGTCATGAGGTCTCAGGCACGGATCTCAGGACCAGGAACACTAGGGAAGCTAATGTACCGAGCAGAGCATCGCACTTAACTTGGAAACACCTCTGCAAGACCTTGTGGCCTTCTCCAGGCCGTCTAACTAGGCTTGCGGAGGACAAAGGAGTCTCTAACAAGGCGCCCATACCTAGGAGGGCTTTCCCTGCCTTTCACTTGGGTTGCCCTGCGTACCTAGTTGGCTGTCCGGGCCCCTGCAGCGTTTCAACACGTCGGAGCCTTTTGTATTTTTGTAGTTCGGCCAATAGTTATGGAAGATGTTACTTTTGAACAGCTTCAGATGCATTGAAGGCCTCTCATTTCTTGAAACATCTACTCAGTGAACCCTTTTGTGATAGGAATGGGATCCAGTTAAAAGAAATCTCAAGAGCAGATGTTGTTGTTAGGTGCCAGGAGTCAGTGTCCGACTCATAGTGACTCTTTGTACAACAGGGGAAACACTACTGTCAGTGCTTCTCTGCTGTTCATAGGGGTTTCAATGGCGGGTTGTTCTTTGAGGGTGGGTTGCCAGGTCCTTCTCCCAAGCCTATAGCACCTGGTGTTCCCAGGCGGTTTCCCATCCAAGTACTAACCAGGCCTGACCCTGCTTAGCTTCTGAGATCTGACAGGATCAGACGCCACAGTGGTACGGCTGCAGGCCAAGAGCAGATAGACTAAGTAACTCTGTTGTTCAGTTTTGATAAAATACCGGAAGAGCATCCCTAATCACAAAGTGACACTCCAAAAGGTTCAGATTTTGGAGCATTTCAGATTTGAGATTTTTCACATTAGGGATGCTCAACTGGTCAAGTCTACATGATTAATTCCAAAAATCCCCAAACTGAAATAGGAAAGACTTTTGCTCCCAAGCATTTCAAATAAAGCAGACTCGACCTGTATTGTATCTGGTCTCAGGATAGTGGTTAGAACAATCTCTCCTTCTTAGACAATGGTGTTGGTCTGTGTTTACAAATCTGGCCACACTCCACAGACTTCTAAGGATTCTTTACAAAGGTGTTGGAAGAATATAAAAGATGCAGGCCATGATTGTGCCTGCCCTTGTGGGGTGCTCAAACATAGGCCGCAGTGAGTTAACCCAGCATTCTGCTACGCCCCAACCAAGGGGCTCACCAGGAAGGTGACCTGGCTTCAAAGGGGATGTCACTGGAGGTGTAAGACTTGTGCCCATCCATTGGGATTTAGTGATTTCAATCCCACAAATCCAAGAGCCAATGTTCCCACAACACTGTTCATCTCCTTCAGTGCCTCTCTGCTATCATTGTAAGTTACGCAGGCAAGGAAGGAAGGACTGAGCCTCAGACTTACCTGGGAAATGTAATAAAATACAAACCCCACACTGGCACGCCTGGTTGGCTCCTCTAAATTGGCATGGAGTCGGGGAGGGTTTCCTTCTGTTGCACACAGGGTCCCTATGAGTTGGACCTGACTCAAGGGTACGTGACATCAACAGCTCTACCCTATGCGGGCTGGGCTCATCACCACACTCTAGCCCTCCTTCATGTGTAGTTTCAGTTGTCCATGGTCAACCATACTCAAAATATTAAATGGAAAATTCCAGAAAGAAGCTATTCATAAGGTTTAAATGGCACACTGTTCTGGTAGTATGATGAAATCTCACACCATCTCACTCTGTCCCCCAGGGACATGAATCATCTTTGGCCAGTGTCTCCACACTCTGCACACTCCCCACCTGTTAGGCACTTAACAGCCATCTTGGCCATCAGGTCGCCTGTCATGGTCTTGGAGTCTTTGTGTTCAAGTAACCCTTCTTTTACTTAATGATGTCCCCCAAAGCACAAGAGGAGTGATGCTGCAGATTTTACTACGAAATTGCTGTGATTGTCTTATTTTCTTCCTAGCTAGTGTTGTTAATGTCTCACTGTACATAATTTATGAATTAAACCTTGTCCAAGGTGTGTCTATCTAGGAAAAAACATAGTGTGTACGGGGTCTGGTACTCCCTCCAGTTTCCAGCATCCATGGAAGATGTTGGAATGTTGTCCCCATGGCTGAGGGGGTACTACCATAGTTACAAAACATACGGGAACTCTCCCTGCTGCCCAGGAGCTCTCGGTCTATTCTGGGAGAAGCAACACAGAAGTGCACACATTTATTTGGGCTTGAAGAGCAGGGAAAGCCAAGGAAGACTTGGGAGAAGTGTGCTGGAGAGTAGTGGGCTTTCACGTATGTGCAAGGCCTGAAGGGTATCAAGCACCAGGCGTGATCTGGGGGCTCTGTGCTGCTTCTCGGGGGAACAAATGCACAGGTGGCTGCAGAGTCAGGCCAAGGCCAGAGGATGAGGTCATGAATGTTTCAGTAAACAACTCAGACCTTCGCCTGCTGACCAGCATTGTCTAACAGGTTGATCACAAAGGTTCAAGAATGAGTTCCTAGAGACCAAGCTATCCAAATGTTTTGAAATCTATTCAAGGTTATATTATTTTGATTAATAAATGAGGTATTGCTCTTATTACCTTAAAAAAAGTCAGCAAGAGTGCATGGTAATTCATGGAAGTCAATAAATAGGCTTAGAATTACTTCTTGGCTTTAAAATTGATTTGATTTTTAGTCATACAGAAGATTATGTTAGTTTGAGGAGAAATCTTCAGAAATAAAGGATTCAAAACACAACAGTTTTTTTTATGTTGGTGGGGTACAGAGTAATATAGCATTTGCTTTCTCAATTATGCAACTATTATCTCACTTTTGGTTACACTTTCATCAAACTTATGACGTTAATGGAACATTTTGACTAATATGCAGTAAAATTCGTATGCATATATGGGTTATAGTCCCCTATTTTTCCCATGTACTCATGAAGTTGCATCTTTACATTGAGATTATCCTCTCCCCCTTTATCCCTCTGCATTGATCTCCTCCCCATCCCACCTCCTGCAATCTTTGCTTCTGTTTGCTAGTTCCCTTCCTCCTTCCTTCTACTCTTTATATTTCCCCTTTTTTGCTCAGTTTAATTGTGCATTTTTATATATCTACTGATGTATAGGTTTTAACACAACAGATTAATGAGGATCATAAAAGTGGAATTAATCCTGAAAAATTACCTCCAGCTGATCATTGCCTGAGTGGAAAATATTGTTAAGTTAATAAAAATTCTTCTGTAACACACAATGGATTTCAAAATGCAGTATGGGGAGAGAAGGTATTAGGACTTATTTATAATTCAGTTTTACATTTAATAAAGGGTGCTTAGGGGCTGGGATTTAGCTCAGTTGGTAGAGCGCTGCTCTGCAGTCTCTGAGGTCCCGAGTTCAATTCCCAGCACCACAAAAACGGGAGAAGGACATAGCAACCACTCCCAAGGCAATCCCAAAACAATCAGCCATTGAAAACCCTATAAGGGTCTCCATGAGTCAGACACAACTTCATGGCACCTAACAACAACAACCACCACAAATGTTGCTTACGCTCATAATGCCTTCAGCAGTAGCCTTGTGACATCCAATCCCGTCAGATCTTGGAAGCTAAGCAGAGTCTGGCCTGGTTAGTACTTGGATGGGAGACCACCTGAGAACACCAGGTGCTGTAGGCTTGGGTGATGGACCCGGCAACCCACTCCCAAAAATCAATCTGCCATTGAAAACTCTATGAATAGCAGAGAAGCAATGACAATAGTGTTTTGCCTGTTGTACGTAGGGTTGCTATGAGTCGGATACCGACTCAATGGCACCTAATAATAACAACAATAACAGTCATAATATTTCATTTGTGAAATGTATATCAATAGTAGTCTGAAAACTTTCTTATTCACTTCATAGAATCAAAACAGGAAAATTGTTTTGAAAAATAAATGATATAATTTTTAGCCTGGTGCAGTGGCACATGCTTATAATCCCAGCAACTGAGGAGGCTGAGGCAGGAGAACCACCTGAGTTCAGAAGTTCAAGGTCAGACTGGGTAACATAGAACTCATCTCAAAAATGTTTTTTAAGTCCAAAATTAATGAGTTCCTAAAAGGACTTTTATATCAATTGTGAAGCTGTGATGAAGCGTTCAAATGCAATCTGTGATTCAACATATATATAATATATATCAGTAGTTTGGTGTAGATGTACATTTATTTTCTGGATGGATAGACAGCTTCATCATTGGAAACCTTTGTTAAAGAGAACAACAGTTATAATGAGTATGACCTTTACTGGACACTGGATATGTGTCAGTCATCTGCCTAGTCCTCTGAACCATTTAGATGACCACACTTCGTACACTGTTCAACATACCATATCCGGGAAGTGATGGAAATGGGTTTTGAGCCAAGATTTTGACTCAGTGCCTGAGTTCCTTGTCCTTCGCAACTTGAGTGGGTTGAATTGCTTCAAAAGACCTGCCCAAGGTCTAACCTCCAGTACATGTGACGGTGACTTATTTGGAAGTAAGGTCTTTACAGATGTAATTAGGTCAACATATGTTTTTACACAAACCAAACAAAACATAATATATCATTTGCTAACATAGCTATCAATAAATAATATTTTTTCTCACAAAATTATAATCACCTGAAGACACAAATCATATTAATTGGGAAGAGCCAAAACTCGTCTTGATACTAAATTTTTATTTTAGAAGTGAATTGTATAACTGTTAAAAATATACTTATATAAGATAAAATGTTTTTCTTGAGACAATCTTCATTTCATACAAATATCAACAAATGATTTCAAACCTTCTTAAGGGCCTGCCATAGTCCATTTTTGCTGCTATAGCAGAATGCCACTGACTGGGTGATTTATAAAGAACAGAAATTGGTTTCTCACAGTTTGGGAAGCTGAGAAGTGCAAGCGCAAGGCCCTGGCCTCTGGTGAGGGCTTTGGGGCTGGCCCTGGTTGGCTGCATCCCCAGGGGGCAGGGAGAGAATGCTGTGTCCAGGAGTGGCAGAGGGTGCAAAGAAGGCAAACACATACCCTGAAGACCTCTTTCAAGGGCACTTCCCATTCCTGAAGAAGGACCTGCATGCCCCAATCATTCTCCAAGTCCCACTTCTTAATGCTACTACATTGGTAGCACCTGAAGTCTGGAGGGGACACACTCCCAACAGAGCTGGGCCCTCACAAGATCACACGTTACGATGACACTGGTTATGGCAAGTGACAAGAGCTGAGTGAGGTTGACAGAAAGCCAATGGGAAATGTAAAGAAGAGAAACTGACCCGGAAGGGACTCCTGGGTCCCTGGCTGGCGCCAGCATCCTTGGCTCCGTGCAAAGGTAGACTTGGGAACAGGGTGTACGACGTTCACTGCAGGAGCACAGGAGGGCAGAGAAGGGTTGAGGTGACTTGCTTCGAGATGGGTGCAAATCACGCCATGATAGGGCACTAAATTGCCAATTTGGATGCCCTGCTTCCTGAGTCAGAGAAGTGGCCAGCAGAAGTGCTGGGACTCCATGTGGCTCACGTACACCACGGCAGCCATTGTCCCATCAGGGTGTCTCTTACGGGAAGAAAGTGCAGTGGTGTCACCAAAAGGAAGCCCCTGCATTCCCTGGACCTGCAGCACCTCCGGAAAGCGGATCTTTCGAACGGTTCAATTATTATTCAGCAGTGGGGGTAACAGAGCTGATGCAGGTTGCCATTGGAAACACAGTTGGTTACTCAGCGTTCCCAAGAGGAGGGAGCCATGTGCCTCCCAGAACCACAGGAACAGCTCTGGATGTGGGAGGAGGTAGGGGAAGGGAGGGAAAACTGGGCAAGGTCTGCACTATGGTTTTCACAGTAAGGAACAGCAAGGCTGGTGGGCAGGCTTAGGATGGATGAGGTTAAATTCAGCAGTCTCTGGGTCGTAAGGGCTGATTCTGCTACTTCGCTGTCCATGCCTGGGGGATCAGGCATGAGAACAGTGGCCCCGGGGTGTGAGGGCTGCAGAGAGGAGGTGGGCTGGGCAGGTTTGGGCTCTGGGTGGGTTTGGGCTCTGGGTGTCACATCTGCTGCCTAGGGTCTGACTGTGATGGTGCCACACGGGGCTGAAGGACACGAGTTGGTGATAGGATGGGTGTCATTTCAGCTTCTTCAGCACAACGCACCCCTGCATCGCCTTGTCTGTGAATGCATGGCAGTGTGTACGGCTGTTAGGAAATGCCACTTTCCCAGATAAATGGAGCCCAGAATCCCTCAGTCAAATGTGGGACTGGAAGCTGGCACGCCTGCCACCTCACTGACTTGGGAGGCTGAGACAGGACCACTGCAAGGTGGAGGCCAGAGGCAGCCCACACAACTTCACAAGACTTTGTCTTAAAAGAAAAACTAAAATGGGGCTGGGGGTGTGGCTCTGGGGTAGAGCGCTTGCCTAGAAGATGTGAGGCCCTGGGTTCAACCCCCAGTACTGAGAAAAGAACTAGGGGAGAGATTGCTGGTGAGAGGCGGCCACATGGTGCCCATCAGAGCTCATTCTCAAGGGTTCCCATTCCCCTCAGCTACACCACACTGGCCTGAAGAGGTGGATGGTCATCCTCTAACATTCCCACCACGTGCGGCCTTTCCATTGGTTGCCCAGCTAAAATGTGCAAAAAGTCTTCTCGCAGCAAGGAGAGAGAAAAAGAGAAACAAAAATAGGCATTATCTTTTCTGTTTTGGTTTATAAAATGGAGATTATTCATCTTTAATCTGTGGTGGGTCCCAGGATCCCTGTTCTACCCAAATGCCAGTTTGTGCTCTAGGGCAGTTGCCATCTCTAATCAATACTATCCAGAGTGAGCTTTGAAACATTCAAGTTTCTCAAAGGGAAGTGCCAGAAAAGAAGCAACGTTGTTTCTTCCATCTTCCTGTTCTTCTTTCCCAGCTCCTGCTGCCTTGAATGACCTCAGGCTGAGGAACATTCTTCACCCTAAGCCATTGCGCTTCACACCTGCAGATCTCGAAAGATCAAATGTTCTTCAGTAAAGCATAGCAGTTCAGAATTACAGAAACACCCACAGGACGCCAGGCCAGGGGGACACACACCCTGCAGAATCCCTGTATCGTAGGCTATCTTTGTCAGGGACTTAATAAAGAAAAGAGGTTTATTTATTTCACAGTTTGGAGGTTGAAGGCCCTAGGTAGGCTGGTCCCAGCTGCTCAGCCTCTGGTAAGGGCCTTACAGTGACAGCCATCATGATAACCACTCTCATGGCAAGAGAGAAAGCGAGGATTTGGGGGTCAGGCTTGCTCTGTTTGTAATCATTTCTCTTGCTGGAATCAATTGGGATCCCACAATCACCACATTACTCCCTCCCAAGAGTACTGCTCCCAAAGACCAAGCAGCCTTCCCCTAGGCCCCGCCTTGAAAGGTTCCACCGCCTTGACATTGCCACGCGTGGCACGAAGCTTCCAGCACCAGAGCCTTTGGAGGACATACTCAAACCCCTCCAGACCACAATATCCTCTGCCTTGCGACCGTAATGGAATGCTGCCCCTGTGGTAAGGTTGTATCATGTGACTCAGTTGGCAGAAAGGAAGGGACACTATCCTTGGTCAGCCTCCTCTAATCAGGAAATCCCTTAAAAGGTGAAGTGGCAGGGACTGACCTAGGAGAGTCCCTGCTGCTGACTTGGAAGATGGATGGTGCCATGTGGCAAGGACTGTGAGAGACTGGATCCTAGCAACAGATGGCTGTGGGACAGGTGCTCATTCTACCACGAGGAGCCGGGTGTCCCCTCAGAAGAGGACCCCGGTTCTTGGCTTCCATTAGGAATGGAGCCTCGTCCTCACTTTAGGCTTGTATAACTCTGAGTGAAAAACCCAGCCACACACTTTTTTTTCTGACTACCAAAACTGCAGGCAAGAAATCATCTGGTGTGTCCACTTTACATCTTCAAAGAGCTCTTGTTATTGTTGTTATTAGGTGCTGTCGAGTTGGTATCCGACTCATAGCGACCCTCATAGGGTTTCAATGGCTGAGTGCTTCGGGATTGCCTTGGGAGTGGATTGCCAGGTCCTTCTCCCATTTTTGCGGTGCTGGGAATTGAACTCAGGGCCTCAGAGACTGCAGCGCAGCGCTCTACCCACTGAGCTAAATCCCAGCCCTCAAAGAGCTCTTAGGGCTGGCGAAATGCTTTTAATGAAAGGGAATGGGTGCTATGTATGGTGTCTGCTGGGGTTCAGATATGTCACCTGATGCACATCAACACTAGTGGAGCACTTTCTCCTGGGTTCCATCCCCAGCACCACAGGAAGAGAAGGACCTGGCAGCCCGCTCCTGAAACAATCCTGGAACAATCCGCCATCGAAAACCCTATGAACAGCAGAGAAGCACTGACATAGTGCCCAGCATGGCCCAGCATCAGGGAGCATTTCGTTCTGTTGTACTTAGGGTTGCCATGAGTCAGAACCAACTCAACAGCACCTAGCACAGCAGCACTCAGCTCCATCTCTAGTTTTATACCAGGGAGAGAAAGCTGTGATGTTCCTAAAGTGTTGACTTCTTCAAGCCTTTGTTTCCAGTCTAGAAATGAGACAACTTGTCTGGCAACACTTTTGAGAATGGAATGGAATGATGTAAGTAATGTGCTCTTGTTGAAATATGCAATAAGCAAGAGCCCTCCGAGTTATTCTCAACATCACCATCACTGTCGTCACTGTCATTGTCCACTCAAGATAAAAGAACAGATCTCTGGGGTCCTCTGGCTTGGATGCCATTTTCCCCCAAGATTCTCATTTTGGAAGCTTGATCATGAATAGTAGTTTGCATTGTCCGATTACCACTAACGTTGACGCCCTCAGTTTCCATCTTTCTAGACAATGATGTCAGAAACAAGGCATTCTGGGTGCAGTGTGGTGGTCTTGAGGTGCTGGAGCCTAGTTGGAACTTGTTGGGACGTGGAGGCTCCATCCTCATGGATGGAATAACTCTGTGTCATGGGTGTAGGTCAGGTCGCCTGGGCCTGGATTAGTTTCTGAAAGGATAGGATGTTATAAGGAAGTCTGGTACCACCCTGAATCTTGCTTCCTTCCACATGCACCGCTCACCCCTCTCACATATGCTCCTGCCATTGTCATGTCCTCCAGCATGAGGCCCTCACCAGAGCTCAGCTGATGCTCACTCTTGAACCTTGAGAACTATGAGCTAAATAAACTTCTTTCTTCATAAAACACCCAACTTCAGGTATTTTGTTATAACAGTACAAAATGGACTAAAACCCAGAGCAAGTTCATCCCCAGCACCCTTATATAAAGTCACTAATTTTAGGGAAATCATCTCTCTAAGGCAGTTCTTTCCTATCATTCCTGAGAATACCTCTTATAGGGGGCCAGTTTTAGTCACTGCTTTCATGCCCATCCCAAACCCTGTCTCTCTGTAGTCATTCAATTTGAAATCATGGGTGGGGAGGAGGAAGCTGTACCAATGGAGATAAGACATTAATCCTTTCTTTCCTCCAAAATATTTTCCTGACATGAGCAACGTACAATGAAATGCATGTATGGAAACGTTATAATGAGACCCAGTACATTGTATATTTAAAAATTAACAATAAAAATATTTTCCTGAAATCTAGTGTATACAGATGGACTTCTGTATAGCTTTTCTTTAACTCTGAAAATATATTTTCTTGCTTTGATTTGTATTTTTTTGTTTTTGTTTTTGGAGGTATACTTTTTATTTATTTTTTCTATTTCATGTTTCAGGTTAATCTTGGAGATAACTGAAAAAAGAAAGCTAGAGAATGGTAAATAAAAAAGAAAAACAAAAGATGAAGAAATACATCTCCATTATGGTAATTTCTCATGTATAAGATGGCACTGATGTCATCTCTATTTAATGTGTTTCCTTTTTAATGTAATTTTTTGTTTTGTACATAGAATATAAACCCAAAAGTTACAAAAAAACTACAGCCTATTCCCTTCTCTCTACAATACCTACACCTTCCTATTTCCCAGAGGGGGGCAATGTTAACAGGATGTACATAATTCTGCACCATGCTTTCTTCACTCTGTGTGTATACCATGTTTCCTTGTTCAAAACAAAAAGACTAGATAATTTTCTGGTGTGTGAATGAATCATGATTAAGGAATCTTCTTCTGATAAATATTGTTACTCTTTCCAAAGTTTTATTAATATAAACAATGCTCCTAGAAATATTACTTAGTGTACCATGCTAATGGGCAGGTTTTAATTTTTAAGAAATGTTGAAAGTATTTATGAGTATCTCATTAGAACCCTGGCAAAGTCAGCTGCATCAAAATTATTTTTTGCATAATGTATTAAGGTCCTTAATTAGAAATTCATGAATGAAAGTGACATTTTAATCCAAACACTCTGGGAATTCACTGTCCAATGGCACTTTGTTTGGGGAGAGTGGGAAGAGAAAATACTCCTCTCTCAATGCTACCTTAAACTTGATTGCTATTTTCTGCTGTGCAAAATTACCCTCTAAACCTGCACCCCATAGTTATTTTCTCTCTAAATCATCTCCTACTGCCCAGACTACCCAGGATTTAAACTCTTCACTAGCTCTCCTCAGGGTTTTACCCTATGATGTGTGTGTTACAGAAATATTCCTAAGCAAAAATTAAAATGTAGAAAAGACTATTACTTGCCTTAATAACTAACAGTACATAAGCAATTGTGATTCTTATAACCTACACATAAACCATATATATATATACATATATATACATATATATACATATATATACATATATACATACACACACACATACACATTATATACATATATATATATGTTACAGGGGCTGGGATTTAGCTAAGTTGGTAGAGCGCCGCTCTGCAGTCTCCGAGGTCCCAAGTCCAATTCCCAGCACCACAAAAAAAACAGGAGAAGGACGTGGCAACCCACTCCCAAGGCAATCCCGAAACAACTTGCCATTGAAAACCCTATGAGGGTCACTATGAGTCGGATACGACTTGATGGCACCTAACAACAACAACAACAACAACAACAATATGTTACTATCATAAAACCATCGATCAACTATTTGCATCCTCATGAAACTATAATAACTTGTTCCACATATTAACATAGACACACATAAAGGCACGTAAATGAGTGTGTGCTGGTCAACAGAGAGCTGTGAGACTGTAGAGTGAATAAGCCAGGTCATGGCTAGGTTCGTTATCACAATGGGTAGTCACAGATGCCTCTATGTGCCCTCCCCCATTCCCCACATCTCTTTGAGCACTCTCAGCTGCTTTGAAGGTGTATAAAGTATGTTGCGTCCAGTTTAGTCTTTAGCAATATTCCACAAAGTGGCTATAATTCTGATATTTTCACCAAAAGTTCAACTAATTTGCTCCTAGTATGGATTGGTGAGTAATTGAGGCAGCCTGTCTTGGCGTGACTTCCACAAGAGTTGTAAGATTGTGGGGCTCCAGGGCGCTTGAGGATGATTGAGTACAATCTTTTATCTCCCTGATGAGAAAACCAAGCTGTGGAACAGATGGTCATCCTCCTGAGACATGAGGGGAAATCCCACTTCCTGACCCCCGCTCCCATCTCCTGAGCTTTGCTTAAAAGGTGTAATTGGCCATATTGTTACTTGGGCTAATTCATTCTCCTAAGGTCAGCTGGTTTCTGGATTATGGTCAATAGCATGTGGATGGTTTGTGTATTTGCATTAATTCTGAGAAATACTGAATCCCTGAAGAGTACTTTCAAATCACCTGGCCCATAATGCATTTTCCCATAAAATCATCAATATGATTCTTTCTTATAGCCATTCTGTTCCCGGGATGACTCCCAAACAGCCTATAAATGTGACGAGTAGATTACTGAGCCGTTAGTGCTTGTGCATACTTTCCCATCTTGCTGTCCCTTCCTGCTCCAGGCAGGCTTTCGGCTTGCATGCCTTCTTTTGTTTTCAGAATCCCTGAGGAAGGTGAGGATGATGAGGGAAGAGGGTCCCCAGGGAGAAAGGGATAAGGGAAGGTGGGGCTTCCTGGTCCACAGGTCCTGTGCCAGGGTGGAGCCGGCAGAGGAAGGATGGCTGAATGGTCCTGGGTAGACAAGGTCCCCAGCTCATTCCACACCACGCAGGAACCAAGCATGGTACATTTCCGATGCTTCATTGGCTTGGCAGTGGAGCCTCAGCCCTAATCAGAAGCCCTTATACCAAAACTCCTTCCTCCCAGGGTTTAGCTCTGATGTTCGCACAGTCCTGCAAAGTGGATAGGCAGGGCCTTGAACTTATCTCTTGCTGTGTGACAAAGCCATCCCATGACTTCACACAACCAAGAGTTCTCTATTATCCTCATGAACCTGCAACTTAGGTTGGCTTCCTTAGTTTTCCACCCAGGCACAGAAGGAGCAGCTTGACCTGGGCTGCAGAATCTGCTTTCAGGATGGCTCACTCGTGTGGCCAGGAAATTGGTTCTGGCCCTCGGGCGGGAGCTCTGCTGGGGCTGTGGGCAGACCTCAGACCTTCTCCACACAGGTGGGTGTTCCAAGAGACCCCCAGGGACCTGACATCAGAAGTCACATGGTGTCACTTCCTCCTTCTCAGGCTTTAGAAGGACCTCATCTCTCTGCAGAAGAATGGTAAGAGGATCACTCAAGCCTCACAGTGTTGTCTAGCATGCGGGATAAGATGCTTACTTGGAGTACTTTTTGGAAAATAAAATCTGCCACCCCCTCAAATGACTGGGATTGAACTGGGGACAAATGCAGAATAGGAGAAGGATTTCACCTAGAATTAGTCAAAGTGATCTCATTTCTTATATTTCACTTGTGGATTTATATATCATGTATAAAACAAAACAAAAAGTTAGGTGAAGAGAGAGCACATCAATGCCGCCAATGCCATTTATATATGGGAGGCAAACAGCAGTTGTGAGCTGCTGTATCAAAATCTCCTACACAGGGGCACTTATGAACAATAGGAACGTACTTCTCACCATTCCAAAGACTGAGAAGGCCAAGGTCAAGGCAGTGGCAATGCAGTGTCTGATAAAGGATCGCGTGCTGGTTGGTGGAGGCCATCTCTAGACATGTCCTCATTGGTAGGAGGGGCAAGGAGTTCCCATGGGCTTCTTTAATGGGGGCACTAATTCCATTAATGAAGGCTCTGCCCCTATGACCTAATTACCTCCCAAAGGCACCGCCTCCAAAGCCTCACCTGGAAGGTGGGGGCTTCAACCTAGGAATCTAGGGGACAAAACATTCATACCATAGCACAGTGTGTACAGAACGGTTCACTGCACCGCGATTTGCACCCAGGTCATATTGTTATTTTGTTCGCAGATAGAACCCTATCATGCATAAATGATACACAGAAAATATTTCTGAAGGGCTTTCTCTTCACTTTGTATTGATTTTGAATTGATTCTTTCATTGTTTTGTCTCACAGATTTCTCATCAAAGTAGTTATCTTTAATCGAAGAACCCAGAGATTACTATTTAGGTGTAAATGGTACAGTGTAGCCCTTCTCTCATTCAATGTACAGATTGCATTTTATCACTATTTTTTCTAAACCTGGGGACACCTGCAGGTCCATTTGAAGGTGACTGGTTAACTGATCACAAATCTCCTCCTGGCAAAGAACCCCTACATATTTATGAAGACTGCAGTCCTTAGGTTCACTTACAGTCCGTCATCTCAGGCAGAACTCAAAATACCCACCGTGCGGCAGACCTTTACTTTGTTCAGCTGCTCTTCGGGGTTTGTAGCAATCCTTCCTGTGACCATGACCTGCAGAGGAAAATGTTCTGAGCCACTTCAAGAAGTATCCTAAACTGAGGACCCTGGTGCACGCCTGTGATCCCAGTGACTCAGGAGGCAGCGGCAGGAGGATCACAGGTTGGAGGTCAGAGGCAGCCTCCATAACTTAGCAAGACCCTGTGTCAAGATAAAAAAAATGAAAAAGGGGCTGGGAGTGTAGCTCAGTGGTGGAGCACTTGCAAAGTATGTGTGAGGCCCTGGGGTCAACCTCCAAGTATCACCCCCCCCCCATGCTATCCTTTATTTTCCCCACCAAAAAGCAAACCATCTACCAGCCTTCTAGCAAATACCTCCAGGCCATCTCCCTCCTTTTCTTAGATCAGAGCTCTCTTCAGATGTCGTTGGGCCTCTCACGCAGTTTTGCTATCCATAGTTTGGGTTTCTGGAGTCAACTGTGCAGGCACTGTCATCTCATGTTATCCCCAGAAGGGTGAGTGCACTAAAATGAGCTATTTTGAAAGAGAGAGACCAGATTCATGCAACTTTGATTTCTTCTATTTTGTGATTGTTTTATTGCTCCTGTTAATTTTATCCTGTGCCTGATTTATTGACCTAGATGTGTGTATAAAGGAATAAACAGTACAAAAAGGGTTCAATACTATCTAAGATTCAGGCTGCCTGTGGGGGGCTCAGAACGCATCTCCCAAGGATGAGCGGCGATTACTGTGCCTCATTTTTCCTCTTAGGATCCTTGGCTGACCGGATGAAGCTCATTCAGATAATGGAGGTTAGTGTGCTTTGCTAAGTCTGCTGATTTAGATGCCAATCTCATTTTTTAGGAATACCTTTCCAGCAACATCTATCCTGGTGTTTGACCAACCTGGGCACCATGGCACAGCCAACTTAATACATGGCATTAACCACCACAGATGGCTCCCTTATTTGCCTGCTCTGGAAAACACCAAGTGTTGGGCTGGAGGGAGTGTAAGCGAGTTCTCTAGCACCTTGCTGTGGGAGGCTGCAGCTGTTGGAAGAAGAGGAAGAATGAGGGGTCGGGGGTGTGGTGTGGGTCTGAGCAGAGGGGAGCAGAGAATCCACCTCACAGCTCCCCCCACACACTCCTGCCATCTCAGTGTTGACTCCCAGGAACACTTCTAAAAATAACACTTCCGGTGGTCAATACTGTTCCTCTGTCTTGGGTTTCAGTCAAGAAAGACTTGGGCACACTTCGAGAAGACCTTCGTTTTGTAACTGACCAGCACCTTCTGGCCACCCCTTTTTCCATCCTTCATCAGAAGGAGAAATGTTCCCTCGACTTTGGAAATGGGATGCTGCAGCTTCTCCCTTGGGCTGGTTCCCAGGATAACTCATCCCTGCGGACCTCCGAGGCCTGGCTCATCAATGCCAAAACTCCACGCAGCCCTTGCACATTGCAAGGTATAGTTCGGGGACTTCCATCGCTCTGGAAGGTGAAGGTCAGAGAAGAGGGAACCTTGGGGACCCCTGCCAGGCCTGGGGCCTCTCCTAAGGAGACATGGCCTCGGAACTGGGTGTCTTCAAGTCCAGCCGCAGCTGATTAGAATGATAGGCCTCCTTCCATGCAGTTCTTCTGTGGGACGGCCGCTGGCTGCAGCAGCTCTGCCCACCTGCATAAGAGGCTTTGCTTCCTAGGGTCGGTTAGAATTGGAGGGGGGTGTTTGGGAAGGGGGCAGCAGGTCGTTTTGCAGCCAAACTTGCAGAGAGAGTTAGGGATCCAGAGCTGGGAAGCAAGAAAGCTAGCTAATTCCTAAAGACAGCAAATAACATGCCTCCGGGTGCCCCTGCAGTAGTGACCCAGAGCAGGGAGCCACAGAGGACAAGCTGGGCGCTGAGCAGAAGCTGTGACTGCTCAGGAAACTCAGGTCAGAGGCCACGTAGGAGGAGAGAACCCTAGATGTGCACTTCTTCAAGATTTAGTGTTTACCTGTCCGATGGGAATCTTGGCAAAATACTGATTTTGATCTGACAGCTCTGGGTGTGGCCCGAGACTCTGCATCTCTAACACACTAGATGCCACCGGATGTTGTTGGCTCTGTAGCCACAACAGGTAGCAGGGGCCTAAGCAATGATCTCAGCCTGTGGCTGAGCAACAGAATTGCTTGAAAAGGTGTGTTGAGGGCAGAACCTCACCAGTTGGAACTGTGAGGAGAAGATGGGATTAATACCACCCAGGAAGTGTGTGGAAATTTGAGAGGGATGGGATGACAAATCAGTCGTCCAGGGAGAAGTCTAAGACAGTGTTGAGGTATTCGCCTTGGCTGGCCACAGAATTCATTTTATCACATTAAGAGAGGTGAAGCACATTCTACTCACCTCCTCAACATCTTTCCCCCGACCCACACGCTAAGAGACACTGGAGAAGTTCGGAGCTTCCTGTTCCTTGGGGCACATTAGTAACAGGCATGACCCATTATCTAACCGTAAAATATGTTGAGGAAGGGGGACGAAGTTTGTGTCTGAGTTGACCTTTAAGTTTCCTCTTGTCTGTATATCATCAGGCAAATCCCTCTCGGCCCTTTGTTGTGCTCCTTAGTTCCGTGCCTATACACTCATATCCAGTTTTGTGCACTATGTTCTAGGTAGTGCCCAGTGTACTTTTGTTGGTTGTTGTTGTTAGCGCCATCAAATCAGGTCTGACTCATAGCAACCTGGTGCACAATGAATGAAACGCTCCCCGATTTTGTGCCAGGCACACAATCTTATTTATGTTTAAGTCCATTGTTGTGGATACTGTGTCTTCTCAGGGTTGAGGGTCTTCTTCTTCTTCTTCTT
>VMDO01004668.1:0-52468 GCA_007922755.1 Pedetes capensis | reverse complement strand
TTCAATATTCATCTCCAGCACCATAATTCAAAAGCATCAGTTCTCCTCCTATGTCCCTTGTTCAGTGTCCAGCTTTCACAACCATACGATGGGACTGAAAATACCATGGCACGAGAATGCTCTCCTATCATGAAGAACATATGATGTATCATTTTCTTAAGGTTCATAATCTCACTTTGTTTGACATCCTTGCCTCAAAATACTGGTGGGCCGGTGGGGTGGAGGATTCCTTGGTCTGGAAGGCAGCATGAATAGGACAGGTACCAGCATCAGAGGCTGGAGGCCTCTCTTACCTGCAGCTATCATGAAGAGTTTCTTTCAACGGTTATGACAGTCACCTCCAGGATGCACCATGAGGATCAGAGTCAAAGCCAACTGGGAAAAGGCAAGGTACAAACAAGATGAAAAATGTGACCCGAATCCAGGAGCAAGAAGCAGGAAGGATTTGAGATCCCCAAGCTGAACATTTGGAACCTACTAAGGAGAAAATCAACACAACAGGCTGGCATCCAGTGAACTATGTTCCTGTACAGTTCATGGAACCCCCTGGGGCTGTCCTGGCTGGTGGGTGAGCGTGTGATTCCTTAAGGTTGTCAGGGTGGTTGAAAAGACCAGCGAAGAAAAAGCAAACACCAGTGTCAGGGTTGGTTCCCCTGGAAATATATTCTGGGCGTGCAGGACGTTTATTGAGAGCCATGTTTCAGGAATAGCATCTGAGAGAGGTCCAGGGACGCAGGATGGGGCAGGAGGAGAATTTGAATTGTGCTGCTCTTCTGTCATGGAGGTGGCATTCAGCATGGGCTAGCCTCGAGGCAGGGAAGGGGGATTCTTACCTCCTCCATGGGTTTAGACTACTTTGGAAGAGGGAGTGCATAATTCTCATGGAGCAACCTCACTCTTGCCAAAGGCAATTCCCAGTGAGGAATCTGGGTGACATCTACTGCGGCATCCTGTGAAATAGGAAACCAGCACTTACCATTTTTGGAACTGTGGGTTTTACAGCCAGCATCTCTCCTATTATCTCAAAGCAATATAAAAAATATTGAGCTTTGCTGGACCCGAAAACAACATAGTCCAAACCTGTCAATGGCGAGTTCCCATAGCTCCTGTTCACTTCTTAAGAGTCCACACAGGATTGGTAGCCGAAGGAGATGTGTTATTCTAACTCCTCCAAGTCAGCCAAGCCGAGGGACACCACCATGGCACATCAGGGGTGAAGGACCCAGGGCGGCACAGGCAGGTTCGACAGAAGCAGGCCATCCTTCCTGGGAAGGATGCTGGGCAGCAAGGAGATATGCTCCACTGGAGTTTCTGCTGCTTCCCCGCCTGCCTCCCGCCCTCCCCACCCAGCCTCATGCAGACAGACAGACACACACACACAAGTACAGTACTGTTCTGCCATATCCTTAATTTTACAGATCTCCTGCAGGAGGTTCTGACTAATGGCAAGTTATTTGTTCAGAGAGATTTTATGGCACTCATAAAACGTCAATTACAGTTTTAAAATAACTTGTAGTTTTTCTGTAATGTGAGGCTGCCATCTTGGTTCCCAGAGGGTGTATTAAATCCAAGCAGCAATAACAAATCATTTAAGTAATAAATAAATAACCTGAGATGGAGCGTTGTTAAGAGTTAATAGTCTCCCATACACTCAATAGAGGTGGAGGCTCCACTCAATTAAAGTGACCCCAGGGGGGGCGGGGGCCACACTGCACCCAGTGGTTTTGTTGAAGGTATTCAACCCGCACACATTCATTTCCTTCTTTATGTTGTCTCTTTTCAGCAGGGGAGGCTCTCTGCAGCCCTGCATCCAGAGAACAATCATGGTACAGTCTCAGGGAACAGAAAGAAAACGGGGGTCATAAATATGTTAAATGGGTGCGTGGGTTTAAGTGGCTTTGTAAACGAAACACGGAGGAAACCTCAGACTAATTAATGAATATGAAGCAGCGGGAAAGCTGGAGGGTTTTGGGGAGACAGTCTTGTTGTGGGGTGAGGATGCATCAGCTGTATAACCCTTTTCCTCCAGGAAAGAACACATACTTATTTGAAAGACCTTTTTAAGATGTTGAAATGGTGCGATGGAGAATATCAGACGTGGATGAAAGCGTGCACACGCAGGCACAACCACAAATAAAAATAAAGCATTTAAAATAAAAGTCCTCTTCAAATTGTAGTTTCTCCAATTAACTTAGAATCTTGGCCTGAAAGAATAAGCCTACAGATTTTTGAAAGTTGTTATCCTTGTATTTTTAGAGAGAGACCTCACGCTATCACAAAAGAGGACGGATTGTACCCTTTCACACACACGTGCAGCTCACTCTGATATACTGGTGCTTTCCTAGTATGCAGCCTCTACTAAGTCTATGCAGGTCAAATCAAAGATGGTTTTATGATGTGGCTTTCCCATATGTTCTCCAATACTTCAGCTTTTCTGTTTGGAGAATTTACCATTTTTCCTATCAGTCCTTCTTAATCTTTTTTTTTTTTTAAATTTTATTAGCACAAATATCTGTATCAGAAGTTAAAGGCAAACTGCCTTGTCATGTCACCCATTGTGAAGCCACAAATGCCCTCTGGATGAGGAAAGCCAGTGCTGGCACCCAGAAAACGTCCCTGAACATGGGCAATGCTGACACTGTAAGAGCCACGCAGAGACCAAGGAGCGGGAACCAAACACAGGCCACAGGAGAGATGCGGATGGACAAAGGGGTCAGGGAGAGGGAGGGGACAGGCAGGGCAGGAAAAGTAAATAAGCACAGATCAAGCCAAACAAAAACAAAAACAAAAAGCAGAAGCAACAAAAATATTACTTCCAGTTTGTCCCCCGACAAACTGGTCCTTGTTTATCTGATAAATTGAATAGTTGATCTACTGGTAATTCAGTTGTAAAGATACTAAAATAAGCACACTAACCTCTTGTTACTGAGCTGTTTTGGTAGTTTTAGTTCCAACAATTATAAAAACAAACAGAAAGCCCCTGCAAGGTCCTGTCTCTATTGACTCAGCCAACCCATTTTATTTTTATTGCATACAAAGCTGAAGAATCACCAGATTATAATCCTTAGATACAATTCATAAATGAAGTTTATTCTTCAGTAAGTTTTACTAAACACCATAGGAAAGACAGAGGATTCAGGTTTTGTACAAAGAATACAAAAATAAAGACTCCAGCAGCTCTTAATCATTTAGGAAATAGAGGTTCAACATGAGTCACATAAAGATGTGTCCAACTGAATTATATAAAGACAAGGGCTGAACAGCACAAGGATCAACAGAAGAAACAACACAGGAGAAAACTCTTCACCAATTGCCTAATGAAGGGTACAGATAAGTAGATGTTCTGAGATCTGAAAAGAGAAGATTTCCTGGGCATTTGAGTAGTTCTTGATAGGCCTAAGGAGGTGATGACTTGGATTGAGGAATCAGGTCTTCTGATTCCCCAGGAGATGGAAAGGAGAAGAAAAGATATTTGATTCATATCTGATCCATTGTAGTTTTATGTATAAAGAGTATTAAAACTATCAATGTCATAGTATGATAGGATCTATATTTTTTCTTAAAAATCTCATTTTATTACACACAAATACAAAGAAACATTACGAAGCCAATCTTAACTCCACTAATGAAATTTTTTCTATGGAAAAATCTGGCTTTATAATCAGCTATTTAGCAAAAAATGTGATAGCATCCCCCAAATGTCTTTCTCTTTGGTGGGCATCTATTCACATTAACTAACTATCCAAGGACTACTAGAAGTAGTCCTTCCATGCCAGAGTGGAATAATGCCCCATGCTGAATACTCTGTAGCTCTCCGAGCATGATTTCAGAACTCAGATGTCTAGCAGATAGAGAAGGAAAGGGGGCCAGTGGTCACCTAGGCCTGAGGGTGGGATCAGGGAATAAACTAGGCATAGAGGACTTTAGGGGAGATGACATGTTCTAAAACTTAACATTGTGGTAATGGTTGCAGAACTCAACAAAGTCATTAAAATCATTGAATTATACACTAGTGATGGGTAAATTTTGTAACATGTAAATTATAATTCAAAGCAGCTTCCTTTCTTTTCTGTTTAAGTGTCTACCAGGCCAGGGTGCAAATATAAGGCAATCACAGTTATAGGTTTTGGATGTAGGCACACTATTTGTTGCAATATCCAAAGCCTAGCATGGTAGACCTGCATGCGATCCCAGTACTTGGGAGGCAAAGGCAAGAATATAGAGAGCCTGAAGCCAACCTGGGCTGCAGAGTGAGTTCCAGGCCAGCCGGGGCCACAGGGCAAAACCCTGTCCCCCCCCTCCCCAAAATATAGCTGTCTTCTGTATTTTGCAAATCAGAATATTTTTCATTATAATTTTCACTTCCCAATTTTGATAGAGACATAAATATAGAGAAATATTTCTTCTGTAAAACAAAAACAACAGTGTAATTACATGATAAAAGGGAACCAAAAGCTAATTCTCCACTGTGGAGCCTCTGTAGGGAGTGGTGAGGTCCATGGTGGCCTGGAGATGTCCCATCAGCCTCCCGCTCAGCTCCAACAGTGGTTACCAGGGGGCTGGGCAATGTTGCCAGATTTTACATTTGTCCAAGAGAAGTTTAAATAAAATCTTTGGAATTTTTAAATGTTGGTTCATATTTTAAAACATTTTAGGTGGTCCAAACAAACTGGGGTTGATTCAGTAGGTAGATGGAAAGCTTGCGGCCTCTGCATTGTGGTTAGAATCTTATATTTCAGGAGTTAATTGTGATTTTCCTAGATTTGTTCACTGTTGTTTTATGGGAGTTTGCTTTGAATTTCCAACTCTTTATGGTGTCTGAAGCTGGAGGTTGGGGTAAAGTGTTAGACTTGGTAAATTTGTGTGTGTGTGTGTGTGTGTGTGTGTGTGTGTGTGTGTGTACGTGTGTGTGTGTAGTGGCCTCAACACAATGCCTAGCTTTGTACCAAATACATATTACAAATGCACAATCAATATTGTATTTCATTCATATAGTCAGATACAATGTGAATAAATGTCACCTTAATGTCTAGCTCAACTATGCATTCTTCTTCACCCAATTGGTAAGATAGAGCTGAGGCTCCAATCCAGATCTAGCTGGATACTACTTGAAGTAACAATGGCTCCTTGGGTATTCCTTGGTCAGATCTGGTCTATGAGGAAGTAAAAATATGATTGTTCCCTAAATTAGGTCATCATATTATTCCTGAAACATGGCAGAACTTAGATGAATACTTACCAAATATCATTCCTTCTTTTTGGGCACATGTTAAGACTCTACTCAGTCTCCCTGGCAGTGGCTTGGAGGTCATTTGACTACATTTGGGGGATGGAATGTAGCAGATGACATTTCCAGGAACCACAGAAATCCCTTGCACAGCCTCCCTCAGACGACAGCAGTTGTAGCAGGAACCTGCTGAAAATGGAGAGACTCTGGGTTCCTGTGTCACATCTTGGGACAGTGTCAGCCGGAAAAGCGGTCTGACATAGGAGAGCTACCTGCCCTATGGCAGGCAGGGACAGTGAGCTGCTGAGGTTCAAGGGTGACTTGTTATACTGTTGGGTGTTATTCATCCCATGCCTTATCCATACAGTCCGGAAGAAAATGATTATGCTTGTAGGTGGTTCAGACTCTTCTGCCATATTAATACCTACCGATAACCAGAGAATCATGTACCTTTGCAGTTAACAAAACTGCTTCTCATGCTATTTCATTTAATGCTTACAACCCAGCCCTGCAAGGTTACAGAATGAGACTCATCATTTGCAGAAAGGCAAGTGCTAGGAGTTGTGCTTTAAACTAGGGCATTTCAAGGCCTCATCTAGTGTCTGTCCATTATCTATCTCTGTTTATGGTTAGTGGACAATCCCTGAAGAGGTAGTAAAGATCCTTAAGTTATCTGATTATTTTCTCTTATTCTTATTTCAATTTAGTATTTACTCAATATCCATGCTATATCTTCAGCACAGCATAGGTTCTTGTGCTAATGTTAATTTTTATTGCCTCAATTAGATTTCTATAAAAAAAGGAGGGGGTTGTGTGATTTCTTCTACTTCACATGACTGGTGTTTAGATAGAAAATTGTATTTTCATGATGCAATGAATCTCCTGATAAAGTATGGTATTCCTCCGAATGTGTCCATCTATAAGATAAAATACAGGGCTGGGGTTTAGTTCAGTTGGTAGAGTGCTGCTCTGCACTCTCTAAGGACCCAGGTTTGATCCCCAGCACCACAAAAACAGAAGGACGTGGCAATCCACTCCCTCCCGAAGCAATCCCCCAAACAATAAGCCACTGAAAACCCTACCAGGGTCGCTCTGAACTGGACCCAATTCAATGTCATCTAACAACAACAAGATAAAATACATTGTGTATAATCATAACTAAAGTCAGTCAAGTTTGGTGGCGTAGCTTCTTCCTCAATTTCTCCATTGGTGGTTACAATCTGACATACATTTCTTCTATGATGGCAAAATTTTTAAATATTCTATGAACACAATGTACTGAGAAAAGTTAAACACCTTCAAAACTGAGTTTCACCAAAGAGAGCAAGTGAGCTCTCGACACAAAGCAGCCAGAGCATTTCCAGACTCTTCGTCACCCAAGGCCCTGTGCACGTGTGGTCAAGAGTCAAGCTTTCCTTGTTCCTCCAAGTCTGAGTTGCACATTTCAGATCTGCTATGACTGTCTGCAGCCATCCCACTGTGGCATCCAATTCCATCAGATCTCGGAGGCTAAGCAGGGTTGGACCTGGTTAGTGCTTGGATGGGTGACCCCTGGGAACACCAGGTGCTGAGGCTTGGGAGAAGGACCCGGCAACCTACTCCCAAAAAACAATCAGCCATTGAAAACCCTATAAATAGCAGAGAAGCACTGACATAGTGCCGGGCATGGTACAGTGTCGGGGAGGGTTTTGTTCTGTTGCACGTATGGTCCCTGTGAATTGGACTTGACTCCACAGCACCTAACAACAACAACAAACATGCACTAAGCACAGCCTACTGTATACCATACCCCAGTGGTTCTCCATTGGGGTGATTCTGTCCCCCACCCCGAGAATATCTGGCAATGCCTGGAAAGCAGACCAACGTAGTGATTGTGCAGCCTCTGATTTCTCACAAGGCTGTGGGCTCAGAGGCTCCTGGGCTTGGTTTAGGGTTCTGCCTCTTATAATTCTTCATAATTTTATCATGGAACTTGTGAAGACTGAGGGGATGATGGCACACACGTGTAAGAAAGGAGATGTACAATGTGTGGGGAGGCTGTTTCTCGCCACTCCCTTACTATACAGCATTCACAATGCCCCATAAGCACAGAACTCTGGTGGCCAGACATGACAGGACTTCTGTTGTTGTTGTTGTTGTTGTTGTTGTTGTTAAATGCTGTCGAGTCGGGTCCGACTCATAGGACCCCTCACGGGGTTTTCAGTGGGTGATTGTTTCAGGATTGCTTGGGAGTGGGCTGCCACATCCTTCCCCTATGTTTATGGTGCAAGGGTTCAAACCCAGGGCCTCAGAGAGTGCAGCCCATCAGTCTAGCAAGTAGCTAAACCATACAAGTACACTTCACCTGACCGAGGAGGGCCATGCAGATCCCCAGCAGGCTCCACTTTGTGTTCAACCCAGAACTTTCTTTGAATGCAGCAGGAAGATAATATTTGAAGAAATCTGAACAGCCAATGAAGCCTACTGTATCTTTCTTAGTCTCAGGACCTTCCTGTGTCAATCAACAGACTGCCTACCCTGGAAACAATGCCTGAGAGGGTAAAGGAAAGGCGGGGTGACCCTCAGCTTCTTTTCATCTCAGAACCTCCATACCCAGCAATAAGCCCAAGACAGCGTTGGTAGAACGAGGACACATTTGGGGCAGCATTTCCCCTTCTCTAGAAATAGGGAGGGGCTGGGATTTGGCTCAGTTGGTAGAGCGCTGCACTGCAGTTGGTGAGGTCCTGAGTTCAATTCCCAGCACCGCAAAAATGGGAGAAGGACCTGGCAATCCACTCCCAAGGCAATCCCGAAACAGTCAGCCATTGAAAACCCTATGAGCGTCGCTATGAGTCAGAGACCGACTCGACGCCACCTAACAACAAATAACAGAAAGAGGGAAGACGTGCACATGGGAGCTGTGAGATAGGAGCTGCATGACTGCAGTCATTCTGCGTGAGTTAAATGCTCTCATATTCACAATTAAAACTGGCATCCTGGTCTGTGGGGAGGAAGGGGATTAGCGGGTGAGAGGGAGGGGTGACATGAGAGAGTAATGGGGGTAAACAGGAGCTATGCACAATGACATGCATGGGTAAAAATGTCATAACAAAATCTATTAATTTGTACAGTGGCTAAAAAAGTTACTAGTTTAAAAATCACATAAAGAAGCCAGGCACAGTGGTGCAATCCCAGCAACTCAGGAGGCGAAGGCAGGAGGATTACAAGTTCGAGACCAGTGGTAGTCTACATAATTTAGCAAGACCCTGTCTCAAAATAAATAAATAAATAAAAGAATGGATTGAGGGTGCAGCTCAGTGGTCCAGCACTTGCAGAGCATGCAAGCAGGCAGTCCTGGGTTCAACCCTCAGTACTGAAAAAAAAAATCATAAAAAGGATGCATCAGAAAATGCAATATAAACAGTAGAATTTCATGCTAATAATTTGATGTTTTAATTTTTAATATAGACTGATATTAAATAACAAATTTAAAAAATACCATGGAGACACTGGGCACGGTGGTGTATGCCTGTGATCCCAGTGACTCAGGAGGCAGAGGCAGGAGGATCACAAGTTTGAGACCAGAAGTAGCCTGCATAATTTAGTGAGACGCTGTCTCAAAATAAAGAGTAAAATATGGACTGAGGGTGTAGCTCAGTGGTAGAGTGCTGGAAAAGCATGGGTGAGGCGCTGGGTTCAACCCCAGTACTGCAAAAATAAAAATAAAACATGGAAAGAGAGGGGGAGAGACAGAGAGAGGGAGAGAAAGAGAGAACAAAGTGGAACAAAGGAAAGAGCTGCATATTTTACAACCTTTAACATTACATTTTCGCTGCCTTTTGAACACGAGGCTTGCATTTTCATTTTACATTGTTGCCAGGCAAATTATGTCACTGACCTGAATGGAGATGGGGGAAGCTTCCAGAATCTAGTGGATAAAGGCTAAAGATGCCACTAACCACCTTGCCATGCATAGGGCATTCCCTACAACAGAGTTATCTGGCCCAAAATGTCCAGGATGTCCAGACCGAAGAGCGCTGTGACCTTGGGGTCCATTTATAACTTTGACATCCAATGTCAAGTCACTCAGGTCATGGGCATCTCTTTCTAACTCACTCAATACCCAGCACACTTCTTGGCATAGTGGTAGAATTCAATACACTGTGATCGATAAATACTTGTGCTATTAAAAGGAATAAGAGGACAGTCTTTCCATATGCTGTGTTACCATCATGGTCCTCGTCTACAGACAACTTGTGCAATAAACAACGTGCACAACCTGCAGACGGCTTATATGGTCCAAGTCAGCAGCTGAGCTAGCAGGAAACAGAAGTTTCATCTCAGACTTTCCTCACACATAGACTTTTTTCCTCTCAGAGTTGATTACGTGGCTGGAAAGGCATAATTTAGAACTGAAAAGATTTCATCACTAAGGTTAGAAGGCAAGAATAAAGGAAAGAAAACATTTCTAGCTTAGAGATACTGAGTTCAAGTATTTTATGTTTAATAACTTGTGATAAATGGTTACCCTGAATCTCATTTTATAGGTGATCCCTTGGGGCTCTGTGGGAGTTTATAACTCATCCAAGTTCATATGTGTAAAGAATGTAGATGGCGCCAAAAATTAAATTTGGGTCTGCGGGACTGAAATCTACAACATAGGACCAGTCCTCCCAGAATCCACACTTCATCCCTAAGAGTTGGAACCTGGTGAATTTCATTCCCATGATGGCATGTGAAGTAGCCCATTGGTAGGCGACCACATTGCTAGTCCTAACCAAGACATCTTTGAGAGTGACAGGGGAGCTGTGAACCAATACACTGGACAGCAAGTATTAACTGGGACTGCTCCTGCCATATGAGGCCCTTCTGTGCTCACCTACGCCCTGGAGGGACTCCCTGGAAGGGGCCCCATAGCCACAGAAGGGAAGCGTCCTGTTCTCGGATTCTTTTGAGCCAGTCCATCCTATGGTACACTTGCTTCCTAATGACAACCACGGTCACATCCACTGTGCAACTGAAATAAGATAGGGGAAGGGGATGTAAAAAGCAAACAGGGCATTTCCTGATCCTTCAGAAAATAAAGAATGGTGGCACCACACAAGGCACTTCAGAAGCTCCATCAAAACAGCTCGGCACCTGCCCTGGTGTCACAGAACACCGTGCCATGGCAGATCTCCAGCACACAGTTCAGCATTCCTGGAAGTACCTGTAATGATGGACCTGCCCCAGGTTGTCCTTGTTCCCAAGTGTCTCTCTGGCTGTGGCCAGGAGGATTCCAGTTCCCCATGCTTTATTTTAACAATCCCTGGTAGACAGGAAACTCAGATCCTGTGTTCATGCCATATGCATGGTGAAGCTAATCAAATAGACGAAAACCAAAAGAACCATAGCTCGCTCTTTCTCCACAAAACCTTGTTTCTCCTCCTCCTCTGCCTTCTCTCATTCAGCTCCTACCACTAAAATACATGCAAATTAGACATGCATTACTGGAAGGGACTGGAAGAAAAGGCTTTTAGGGGGAGAGAAGGTTCAAATCCAGGGCAGAAATCCAGCCCCACACCATTCCTTCATTTGAATACCTCCTGTGGCTAACATCCTACCCACTCCCTGCCTCCCAAATTTCTGCTGGGCACCCAGCCAGCATCCAGAGGTATGAATTTAAATTTGATATTGAGTGTACATATTTATTGGTGTTCGTGAAGATCCATGACCATAAAAGACTTTAAAGTTAGAATATAGGTCCCACATCCTTAGTTTGGACTATTTTCATATACTGGTTCTGCAATACTTAGATGGCTGGATTTGCGATTTCTCGCTTGAGAGCCTCCTTCCTAGTTCAGGCGGGTGTCCCCTTCTGGGGCCAAAGAAGGCAGTGGGTTTTTGTCTGAGGTCACATGGAGCCTTGGCAGCAGACCCTTTCACTTCGGGCTTGTGTGCTGCTGGAGTTTTGCCAAGCCTCACACCAAGAAAATGACGGCATTTAATTAGGGAGGAACACCTCGCTCTACATGAAAGAGAAGAGTGAAATGGGAAAAAATAATTCATTGCTACGTAATAGGTGTAAAACACTTTACATATGAGGGGGATGCCGTTTGGTTTAAAAACAAACAAACAAAAAACGCTGTCCTCATATTAGAAAGCAGTGTAGATATCTTGACAACTTTCGTGCTTTGGTAGCAGCCAGAGGCAACCTGGAGCTAAAAAGCCATCACAATAAACCTCTCAGCTTTGCCCTATTAAAAATGTCAGACTAATAAATCACATCTTTAATGACCAAGGAGGGAGGAGATCAATAAGTTTTGCAAAGCCATCTATAGAAGTATCATATGGTGTTATTTAACATAGAATCGCTATGGTGGCAACCATTTCCTAGCAAATCAAAGTTCAATGTTATGATCCATATTAGAAAATTAAGGTTGTAATAACCTTTAAGCTAGGAATCTTGGAGTAAACCCTCTGATTTTTAAGTGTTATTTGGGTTTTAGATTGTGTATGTGCTTAAATTGCCTATACCTTTCTAGTTGTTTTCTATGTTAGGAATCTTCAAGCTGCAGTAAAAATAATTTCACCTGTTTTATTAAAGAGTTTGAAAACAGCATTCCTAAATTTGGCAACTGATTAGAATATGGAAACAACAGGAAGTCAAATTAAACAATAGAGTGAAATTTACTGTTAAGCCAATGAACGTAAGAGTATACCCAATAGATTTGCCAGCTTCAGTGCTAGTGAAGAGCAAACGGTCAAACTCAAAGAAAAATAGATCCCGTAAAAGAAATAATCCAAGGCTTATAATTATTCTTAGAGGCTTTTTCTTCTCTCTTCCTCACACCTCCCTGCCCCTGAATTCTACATACATTTACAGGCATTCTCTTGGAGGAGAGAAAAGAGATAAACCCCACATGTTTTGTAAGTTATTCCTTTTAGTAAGAGTTTCAAAATTGCCTTATTTAATGAGTTTCTCTTCTCAAGTACAAAAGATATAAATAAGACTCCATGATAGGCAGTAAAGGAAGGTCTTCTGAGGTCTTAGAGAACTGTTTAGCAGGGTATGAACACCACTTCTGATGCTCATTCTAAAAGAAATATTTTAAGCAAACCATAAAAGTGGGGTTGACCTTTCCATGGGCCCATCATAAATCAATTGTTAAAGGAAGGGTGAAAACTGGAGAGGAGGTCAGAGGTGGGAGAAAGGCCACAGAGAAAGGACACTGTGAGAAACTGGGGCAAAAACTGGAGAGGAAATAGGCGCGCTTTTGGCTAAGTAGCACCATTGATTCAAAAACCTGGGTCCTGTTGGTTGTAACTGAACACAGAGGCAATGTAACTATATTAAAGGTTCCCACAACAGAAGTTAAAACCTACGGCTGGCTTAGTTAGAAAGCCCCTGCTTAGCAACAGGTACATTGAAACTTGGTTAAAAGTAAGTAAATATCAATCTACTTTAAGTCATTGGGAAGGCACATACAGATAGATAGGAGAGCTTATACCTAGTTTCCTATTTTTAATTAAAGAATAGATGGAGTGGTTTTTTTTAAGTATTTAGATGTCTTATCAGTAATATTTTTTTTAGTTAGGGTACAACTTAATGGGTTTCATTATGACTTATCCTTGTAGATCTTAAATTGGGCAAGTGATATTCAGACATAAGTACTGCATGCCTGGTATCTCAAAGGATGTCATTTTTGCCATATTCTGAGTAAGACAGGCTTTAACATCTTGTCAAATTGACCTTATCCTTGCAAGAAAAATTTTGTGACATAACTTTGTGAAAATAGGATGATGAATTAGCTTCTCGACTAATCTAAAAAAATAAAACCCCTTGCTTTTGTAAAAAAAAAGTTTTGTGCCAAATGTATAGCTCCGATGATCTATATGTTGAATCAGTTGTTTGCTTGGGGTGGAACCAGGTTTGAAGCCCAGACAATTAGAGTGATTCACGTTTCAATGAAAGGTGGCTCGATTGATTTGCAACGACACAATTTATTTGGTAATAATGACATTCCTTGAGTTGAGCCGGGAAAACAAAGGTTGATTTATTTCCTAATAACAAAGACAAATGGCCCTCCTGCCCCAGCCTCTTCCTTACTCTCCCTGGTTAAGGGCCGGTAGCCGGTGGAGTGTGGTCTGTTCTTTCCCTTGCTGCAGGAAGATTCTAGACAAACTCTTTGAGCACAATGTCCTCGGTGTCCTGGTGGTGGAAACAGTCCACTATCTGAAAGTCTTAAGAAGCCACATGCTACGTCTTTCCTACTTTCAATGCCACAGCTGGGTATTTAGAACAAAGGGCTGTGCTAGAATAACTACACATTCCACAGAAAGCATCTTGATGATGGTGTCTGTAAAGATACAGTGCTAGTTAACATATGTTTTCAAGACAGATCTTAAAACTCTCCAATAAATGGAAGAAAAAGTATGATAGCATCATTATTATAATGACATTGCTCTGATTTTTAAGAATATTGCCCTTAAATATGGTCTATCATTTTATACAGATGCCTCACTTAAAATAGGAGTTTAAAAATGCAAATACAAGAGGAACCTTGGCAGAGTGTCTACTTAAGTTTAATATAAATAATAAACATAATACAAAGGAAAACAGATCAACAAATAATCAATATTTAGTAAATATGTGCTTTCCCGTTTATGGGACAAAAATCAAAGCCCTAACATTGAATTGGTGAAATGCCCTAGCCAGAATGTAACCTGTGACATTGCATCACTGAGACTCCTATTCTTTGTAAGTTTGTATTACACCAAGTTTCCCATTCTGTCCCAATGCATTCTTAAATACTCAGAGAAAGTAGGTGGCTCCTTGGGATCTTTTAGAAAGGAGGCCTTGAGTAACTTAGAGAATCTTCTGGGGCTGGGTAATTAATTAGTGCAGGCTTCCCCAGTGTGCATGAGAATATTGGGTGTGGAAAAAAGATCATGACTCTGTAGTAAAGTTCTACTCTTTGCTTTTTTATTCAGTACTACATTTTAAAATATTATCCACAGCATTATTTATGGATCTATTTTATTTATTTTGGTGACCATGTAATATTCCATCACATAATTTATTCTGCATTTGGGGTATTGACAAATTTTACTATGACACATCATTCCTTACTAAAAATTTAGGTATATGTCTCCTGTGTGCAGATGCAAGAGTTTCTTCGAGGTCTATAACTAGAAGGAGGATTGTTAGATGGAGGTAGAGCTTGAGTAAGTGCCAATTGTTCCAGACATTGGCAAATTGCTTTCCAAAGTGACTGAATACATTTATAGTCATTTAGGAGTGGGGGGCTTCCCCTTTATCCAGTTCTTGTTGGCTTTTGACATTGTAGACTTAATTATTATGAAATGATATCTTTACGTTGGTATACCAAACTATATTTTTCGTATTACCCATGAGGCAAAACAATTTTTCAAATTTTTTTTCTCTTTTGCAATACTGGGAGGTTGAACCCAGGGCCTTGCATATATTTTGCAAGTGCTCTACCTATAGGCTGCCCATTCAGCCCATTTTTTAAATTATTTTTTCTTATTGTGAGGCAAGGTCTTGCTAAGTTAGCTGGCTGCCTGGGTCTCAAACTCATGATCCTTCTGCCTCAGCCTCCCAAGTTGCTAGGATTACAGGTGTGTGCCACCTTGCCTGGCAATTTTTCATACATATTTTGCTTATTTGCTTCTCCTATTTTATGAACTCCCTGCTTCTATCTGGGTTTTTACATTTTTCCTTATTGATTTTTATTAGCCACTTATATATTTCGGATTCTAGAATTCTTTTGTGTGTGTTTATATATACTTGTGTGTGCATATGCAAGTTAAGCACCAAAAAAATTAATATAGAGAAATATTTTGGATTCTAGAATTCTTTTGTGTGTGCTTATATATACTTGTGTGTGCATATGCAAGTTAAGCACCAAAAAATTAATATAGAGAAAAAATTTACAGCATTAATTAATATATAGAGTGACCAGCTAACCAAAAGATAAAATAGTGGCCTTGTTTGCAAAATAACATAAACATAAAATACTCAGAAATAAGTTTATTAAGAAATACAGAGAAATTTAAAAATGCTTCACAGTTCATAAAAGAACCAGATTAATGAAAAGATGTGTCAAGTCTTTGTAGAAGAAAATAACATTGTAAATATGGAAATTGTCCCCAAGTTAATCTATTAATTCAAATAATTCTAATGAAAATTCAAGCAATATATTTTTGGAATTTGACACAAAATGCATCTATTAGAGTAAAAATTAAAGAACTAAGACAATCTTTAAAAACAGGAAAGGAGGAATCATGTCCTATACAGGTAACAAAAATTATCATCAAATTATAGTAATGGCAAGCCCATGCATTGGCACAGAGGTTCACAAATAGACATTATTCGTTAGTGTATTTTGACCAAATGTTGTTATAAAACTATTTCTACATCACTAGTTTGCCTGTAGCCATAGCCCTGTGGCATCAGATCCTGTCAAATCTCGGAAGCTAAGCAGGGTTGGGACTGGTTAGTACTTGGATGGGAGACCACCTGGGAATACCAGGTGCTGTAGGCTTAGGAGAAGGAACCGGCTACCCACTCCTAAAAATCAATCCGCCATTGAAAATCCTATGAACAGCAGAGAAGCATGACAATAGTGTTTCGCCTCTTGTATTTAAGGTCGCTATAAGTTGGATATGGGAGAAGGACCTGGCAATCCACTCCCAAGGCAATCCCGAAAAAGTCAGCCATTGAAAACCCTGTAAGGGTCGCTATGGGTCGGATACCAACTCGACGGCACCTAACAACAACATAAGTCGGATACCGACTCAACAGCACCTAACAACAACAACAACAACAACAACAACATATCAGTAGTTTAGTCACTAAATAATTAATTCTCTGATTTAAATAAAATTTTAAGAGCAGCTTCATATTCATAGTGAAGTTGACAGGAAGTACAGTAATTCTTATATAACCCCTGGCCACAGACACATACAGCCTCCCCATTATCAACACTCCCACCCAAAGGCTGCATTTGCTACAACTGCTCAACCTATTTTGCCATGCCATTGTCATTCCTGAATTTTTAGTAAGTAATTCTACTTTAAAGGGGGAAGCAGGCCTAGTAATCTGGTTGATGTTTTGGAATCTGAAAGACCCAGGGCTATCCCTTGGAGTCTTAATCCAAGGGACAACCATTTTCTGTAGAGCTGGGGTTTAGCTCAGTTGGTAGAGTGATGCTCTGTGCTCTTTGAGGCCTTGCGTTCAATCCCCAGCACAGCAAAAATGGGAGAAGGACCCAGTAATCCACTCAGCCATTGAAAACCCTAAGGATAGCAGGGAAGCACTTCAGATATAGTGTTTCTGTCATTCTATTGTACACAGGGTTGCTACGAATTGGACCAGACTCCGCAGCACCTAACAACAACAACAACAACGATGCAGGAAACGCAGGAGAAACGCTTCCTTACGTAAGATATGAGTGTTCTGTGAAGACAGCACATGCTGAAGCCCATCTGAGAGAGTGGTGTTAGAGGTGAAGGCACCAAAGTGGTCCTTGAGAATATGTAAGTCCTTTGCAGAAAAAAAGACTGAGGACCACTGAACCCCACGGGAGCAGGGCCTCCCCCCATGGGTCAGTGTGTTTCTCAGGTGCTGTATGATCCCTGGGGCCAAAGAGACTCTGAGAGGGGTTCCCATGGTGAACTCACGGCAGGATGACTATGCCACTAGATATTGCTGGAAATGGGTGGGACCCTGAGATAAAACTCATCAGACTGCTGAGTGACCTGGCTGCATGTGCTCGCGGCCCCCATTTTACCAGCCAGCTTCACCCTGAGGGTCAGAACCATTCCCTTCCTAACTGAGACTCTCCCCTTGGAGTGTTTCTGGACCATTTTTGGTTACCTTTCCCCGAGATACCTTTCTGCTTTTTAAAATAAATCGGTTCAAATAACAAGTGCTTGGATCAGGAGCCACCAGTTGAGTATATAAGCCCAGGACCTCATTTACATGTGACTGTGTCTTAGTAAAACTCTATCTGCTCATTGAGATGGAAACATTACTGTACAATGTTTAAAATGATGTCAGGAATGTTTTTTCTTTCAAATATTGTCTCTCAGGCTCTTTAGTAGGAAATAGCTATCATCATCCCCATTTAACAAATAAGACAGTTGAGGCTCAGGGAGGCAGGTCACTTTCCCAAGGACACAGGGACACAAGGCAGAATCAGAACTCCTAGGGAGCTCTAACAGACTCTAACCTTAATACCAAGCTATCCTTGCATTTCCAAAATAAACCTTCTTGGGCCATGATGTGTTATTTTTAAAAATGCTACTGGAATCTGAAAGCTAGGACAGCTGACACACTCCAAAAACCAGTTCCATTCTGCACTAAGGGGGCAAAGGTTTGTTTGTTTGTTTGTTTTCTTTTCTTTTCTTTTTTTATGCACTTGGTCCCTGGAACTTTCACTGACTTTCCATTTGTTGATCACGTGAAGCTCTTGGAGTCCCATGAGACAAGGGTGCCCTGTGGCTATGCCGCCAAGCCTCCTGCATTGTTTCGACACTTCCCTGGAGGGTGCTAGTGGCCCTTGGCTTTGCGTCCCCCTTCGAGAATTTGGGTTCAGAATCAGCACAGGAGTTGATCACTGATGCGGTGGCAGTTGGTCGGAAGGCTGGAAAAAGGTAACAGTGAGGCGGTGCATGGAGACTCTCCCTCCTGTGGTCCTCACACACCCACTCCCTGGACTGTTCACTGGCTTTCTACTTTTTGATCATATGAAGGCCTTTCTCACCCCAGCAGGGTCTTTACACTTATGCTTCCTTCTGCCTTGAAACTGGTCTACCATTCTTATCTTTTAGGTTTTGAGTCAAATGGTAGCACTATGGTTTGGATGTCGAATGCTGTTGCATGAACTATTTTTCCCAGGGAGATACAAAGGAGATCTCAGTTCCCTCCAGACACAGAGAAGGTGCAGCCAGACCAGAGAAAGGAGCTGCCACTTTAAATGTGCTGAACCAATGAATTTATTGGTTGGTTACAGGGGCATGGGGCCTGCAGGTATAGCCCTGTGGCATCTGATCCCATCAGATCGCAGAAGCTAAGCAGGGTCAGGCCTGGTTAGTACTTAGCTGGGAGACCGCCTAGGAACACCAGGTGCTGTAGGCTTGGGCGACAGACCTGGAAGTTCAATCAGCCATCAAAAACCCTGTGAATAGCAGAAAAGCACGGACAATAGTGCTTTGTCTGTTGTGCATAGGGTCGCTATGAGTTGGACACCGACTCCATGGCACCTAACAACACAGGGGCATGGAGACTCGGGGACACCTATGCCATGGGGAAGAATCCCTCCAAAGAAGTCCTGCTGAGGAGGTTCCCTCAAAGGGTCCCACCCCAGCCAGTCATTGCTCTGTCACGTAGTGGCCCGAGGCCTCTGGGGATGTGGGGTTTCATGAAGGCCTCCTCTGAGACCCTCCCCACTCTCCACACAGAATGCCAACAGGCCCTGGGAGAGTCTGGTGGCCCTCTGCCATCATAAGCCCAACTCTTAGCCATGTAGTCCGTCACCTTGCCATGACTAGAGGCCAAGGTCATCCGAAGGTGGCCACCGCTGTTTGCTTTAAGATGATGATAGTCACACCTAGCCTGGAGGAAATGAGCATGCTGCGCATTTCCAAAGGACCGCATGTTAGAGTTGGTCTCCAGAAGTGGCTGTGTTGGGAGATAGTAGAATCTTTATAAGGTGGGGCCCAGTGAGGGTGCTTAGCTCCTTTGGGGAGCATGCTCTTGAAGGGAATGGTAGGGCCTCAGTCTCTCCCTGCCCCTCTGTGCTTCCTAGCTCATGGTGTGAGTGGTTTGCTCTACACGAGCTTCTCCCATAATGTGCCACCCTTGACACAGGTCCAAAGCAATGAGACTGCACAGTCATGGACTTGAACCTTCAAAACTGTGAGTTAAATAAACCTTTTCTCTCTGTAAGTCAATTATCTCAGGTATTTTGTGGTAATAATGTGAAGTTCTCTTATTCAATGGCTAGCTTTCACAACCATATGATGCCACTGAAAATAAGAGAGACAGAAAAAGAATTGATGCTTTTGAATTGTGGTGCTGGAGATGTCTATTGAAAATACCATGGACTGCCAAAAGAACCAACAAATCTGTCCTAGAAGGGCAACCAGAGTGCTCCTTGGATGCAAGAATGGCAGACTGCGTCTTACATATTTCGGACATGTAGGCAGGAGAGATCAATCCCTGGAGAAGGACATCATGTCTGGGAGAGTGGCAGGTCAACACAAAAGAGGAAAACCCTCCACCAGATGGATTGACACAGTGTCTGCAACAATGGGCTTAAACATAAATAAGATCGTTTTCCTGGCACAGAATTGGCAAGTGTTTCGATCTGCTGTACATAGGGTCGCTATGAGTCAGACCCGACTCAACGGCACCTAACAACAACAGCAACAACAACAACAACAACAATGTGAACCTGGCCTGCAGCCATAACCCTGTGGCATCCAATCCTGTCAGATCTCGGAAGCTAAGCAGGGTCTGGCCTGGTTAGTCCTTGGATGGGAGACTGCCTGGAAACACCAGGTGCTGTAGGCTTGGGAGAACGACCTGGCAACCCACTCCCAAAAATCGATCCACCATTGAAAACCCTATGAACAGCAGAGAAGCACTGACAATAGTGTTTCCCCTGTTGTATGTAGGGTTACAACGAGTTGGATACCGACTTGATGGCACCTAACAACAACAACAATGCGAAGCTGACTAATATAACAAGCATCTGAGAACAGTCTGCTCCAATCACCCTCTTGACAAGGTTCTACAGTTATTTCCCATCCTATCCCTAGTTTCTTTCCTATCATTACCTCAATCTGAAATTATCCTGTTTATGTATTTTCTGGATGCTAGGCATTCTTCTTGTTTATTCTTGAATGCCCAGCCTCTAGCCTGAAGACTAGACATTGGTGCTAGCTCCATTCAAATGGGTTAAATACAGTGACTCTTGAATGAGTGAGACATCTTTAACAGAGATAGAGACATGATCAGAAAACCCTTTTCAGCCACATTTCCCAGAAGGAGATTTGGCAATGAAAATGGGTGTCCAACCATACTTTTATTTGGATCCAAAGCCCTGGTCAGCAAATACTGGCTTCAGAGACCAAAGAAACCTGAGAACTGACTGCGTCTGGCTTGCAGCTCAGCTTGGAGACTCCACCTTGCAAGGAGAGCAGGGGCTCTTCAGACCATTTCCCGCCCTCTGTTGGCCCACATTCGGGGCCCTGTGAGACTCCATTTGCTGGGCTTTGTCAGGTCAACACAAAGTAAATATTTTCAGTACCTAAATGCTGGGGAGATCTGGGCAGAGATCAAGTGGCAGTGCCTGGGAGTAAACTTGGCCTCCACGCAGCAGCTGCCCGGGGCCTATGCTGTGTGCTGAGCCTGGCCAGTTTGTGCCACATGGCCAGGGCTGAGGTCCCGTGGCAGCTCTGTGACGCATGGGGAGGGTTCATGCAGCACTAAGGAGGAAATCCACACTAAGACAAATCAGGTGTCAGGTGCATTATCCAAGGCATGTAAACACCCCATGTGCACAGAGATGCCAGTGTGACACCCCAGGGTGAGGACAGAGGATGGCTGGGGAAAGACCGTGTCAAATCAGGAAGGACAAAGATAGCTCAGCTGTTGTCCTGAGCACAAATGTGAAAAAAAAAAAAAAAAAAAAAACCCTTCTCTGTAGCTAAAAATTACCAATAAGCGTTACGAGAACATGTGACTATTTCTTGTTCTCTCCTGCAACCGAAAAAGCCTGGGGCGGCCATTGGAATCCTTGGAGAGCAGCACTATCTGCAGCTCACAGAGCCCAGTCTCTACTCTTGTGCGGGCTGGGTGGCAGCTGAGATCTCCAAGATTCTCTTTCCTTCTTGGCCAACTGGAAGGAGGCGTAGGGCTTGCCCAAACAGGCCCGACAAGGCACTTTTATTTCATTTCTAGCATGATTAATCTAATTTGTTTTAGGTTCTGGGAAACTGGCTGGACTACAAGGTAGCTTTCTGAAAACTTATGAAAACTTCCATCCAAAAATTCTTGAGCAAATTAGACATTAAGGGGCCAATTGTATTATGTTTCAGATCAACAAGCTGCTACATAGGCAAAAGTGATCTATTTAGAAAAGGTTTGGAAATTTAGGAAAAATTATTTTGGGGAGACTTATATTTGCTCTTTTTCAAGCTTCTCTCAGGCTTGCTCTTAAAGGATCATTAGGATGTCCATTTTAAAAAGGTGCTGGATGTATTATTAAAAGGGAGCTTCAGTTACACCCACGTCTCCTGAGGTTTTAGTATTTTGTGAAAGGATGTGTGGAGAGGGGCGGCAGGTGTTTCTCTCTTACAAGCTGGCAGGCTGCTTCCTGTGCCTGAGGCAAGGTGACAGGGTAATCCTAGAGATGGGACCAGCCCTGGAGGAGAAGTGTCCTGTCCCACCCACGTGGACGTGAAGGACTGAATGGGAACAGAGCTAGAACAGAGCCAATGGCCTCCCAGAGAAGTTAAGTCCTTTTGCTAGGGAGACACAGTCTATAACCTAATGAGAAAGCGGTTCAGGGAGCTCCTGACTTCGGGTCCAGGCCAGCTTAATTCTGTTGCACTGGCAGAATTTGTTCAATAGTCCCCGAGGAGTACAATTCTAGAAGTCACCTCTGGAGGCCAGTTTCCAGACTCAAACTGGCCTAGTCTGGTAGTTTTACAACATAGGTTTTACAATCCAAGACCTCAGGTTCCATCTCTGCCCTCCAAGATCCAGAAACTAGTTGTTTGAAAAGCTTATTTCTATCTTCTAAGAGTAAATCCAAACCAAACTTATAAAAAGAGCCACAGACTAACACCTTCTCCATTTACCCGAGACCTCTTAGTTGTATGTGGATAGAATCTAGTCTTTTCAGATGCTTTAAAACTATGGCATGAGTGGGAGGAAGTGGCCCAGGGTAAGATATTTGGCAGGTACCTGTCCAGCTTCACTTCATAGCTTTCCTCTTAAGACGATTTTACTTTTAAACAGAATCAAACTTTATGCCATAATGTTGCTAGGAATATAATAGAGGTAGCTCTTCTTTTCTCAAAATAGTTTTCTTTCATTTCATAAAGAACACAAGTTAACCTTTCTTTCCTTTCTAGGAAATAACTGAGAACAGAAATCTGTTGACAATAGATCTTTGTTTTCAAGTAAGAAAAATCTTACCACGTATTCATGCCAAAAATGGGTGAGATTAAAAAAAAAAAGACAGCATGGAATGTGGAATGTGGTACTCCTTAAAATTATACATTATCTTCATTCAGAGGCACATTCCAAAACAAAATTAACATTTTCCATGGGCTCCAGTTTCTGGTCAATTATTTGGAAATCCACTAAAATAGTTGGAAAAATTATTTGAGTAGTAAATCAAATATCGCTGGTCAATTCACGGTATCCACAGGGATGATTGAAAATAAAGGGATGACAGGGATCCCTGTCAGGGATGATTGAAAATAAAGAAGGGATGATTGAAAATAAAGAAAGACAAAGATGATTGAAAATAAAGAAAAACACATCTGCCACGAGAAGTTTGTTCTTGGCACAACCATGAGGTTCAAATTTAAAGACCATGTCTACATTGAGACTGTTAGTTCCATGAACTACAAGTCATCAAAAATGACCCAATAGATGGTAGATGGTCATTCCAACTACAAACTAGTGCCTGGAATTGGTCTTTCAGAAGCTGCTCATCACAAGCACCTTCAGGGTGAAGTGAGAAGATCAGATCAGGTCCGTTTACCTGCAAAACCTCTCTTCCAGCACTTGGCACAACACCTCAGTCACCTTGTCTGTCAACCAGTTCGTTCAACTAAGAAATCAGGTGAGTTTTAACTTCATCTGAAAGAGTCCTCACTGTGAAAAGCCACACATTATGTTCACTTTAGTTCAAACCCTTTCAATAGACCAGTTCCTGACACCTACTTACTAGCTTTCCTGTTCTCATATGCATGCTATGACTTTCTGGGGAGTTAAAAAAAAATGACACCTATCTAGTATTGCCTGCAGCCATAGCCCTGTGGTATCTGATCCCATCAGATCTCCGGAAGCTAAGCAGGGTCTGGCCTGGTTAGTACTTGGATGGGAGACCACCTGGGAACAGCAGGTGCTGTAGGCTTGGGAGAACGACCTGGCAACCCACTCCCAAAAAACAATGAGCCATTGAAAACCCTATGAACAGCAGAGAAGCACTGACAGTAGTGTTTCCCCTGCTGTGTATAGGGTCTCTATGAGTCAGATACTGACTCGACAGCACCTAACAACAACAACATCTAGAGTATTAGTCAAGGTGGGATAGTTTAGAATTTGAGGGGAAACCCTGCTTTGTGAACTTAGTTGGAGGAGTTGTTTCAAGGGAGGAAGCCATGGTAATCCCATTCGGAAGAGCCTATTAGTGTGGGAATATTTATGACTGTGTATGTTGAAAGAGTTTTAGTCTGTTTTCCTTCACTGGAGTACAAGTTTCATGAAGACAAGCATCTTGGTGTTTTGTTTGTTTGTTTCATTTGGTTTTGGTTTTGGTTTTCCACTGCTCTTTTTTCAGAATCTGGATCAGTGTTTGACATGTAGGTGGCACTCAATAAATCCCTGGTGAATGAATGAATGAATGAATGAAGGCTCCATTATGATGCTTCTGCTCTGTGTGGTTGACCAAGGGAGTCTTTTCTCACCATTGAGACTCACTGCTGGGGACTTCAACCAGCCTGGGAGTGTTTCCTCTTGAAAATCTTGGCATATATTATAGCTCAAAGTGTGCATCACTTCGGCTATCATTTTTGTTTCTGAGCTGTGTCTCTAGAAACGTGGCTAGGCACTTCCTCTCCTCTGCTCTTAAACAGGGGGCGTGGAGCAATTTTATGGCACTTGCCTTAGGAAAGGGAAGATGTGTTATGTCCTTGAATTTCCCATGATCATGCACATCATTATATAGCAGAATAGCAGGCAGCTAGGACATCTCCATTCATTTGACTCAGAAAAATGTTCCCAACAAGTATTCTCTGTGGCCAGAGAGTCCACCAATAATTTTTAAATTCCTCTGCTCAGTGTATGGGATGGAAAGTGACAGAGGTGAAAGGCCACATGGCTGGTTTTCCTGGGCCTGCCTTGATTTGACCAGGACAGGACTCTTGCATCTTTCATCTCCAGGTGCCAGGAGAAGTTGCATGTAAGTGGGCTTCCCTGGCCAATGCTGGCCTCTACTGGTGTGGAGGCAGAAGAAAACAGGAAGCCATTGACAGACGTCCCATCATTCCAACCAAGATGGCAGCCTGGGAGGATCGAGGAGTCCTCCAAGATGCTCACCTGGGGACGCATTCTGTGGATGAACATGCACTTTTTATTAGGTTTACTTGGCCATCTGAGCACACTCAGGTAGAGTCAAACTGATTTGCTGCCATTTCCCACAAATTCCTGAAGGAGATGGGAGCAGACCAAGACTGCTGACTTTGGTGTCATTGCCTTGGGACAGAGCCTCTTGTGTCAACAGATACAGGCCAATGTTTGTTGACTGTACAGTGACCAATTAGTTCTGATTTGCCTGGGATTTCTCAATTTTACCAGCAAAATTCCCAAGTGTCAGGAAAACTTTCTGTCTAGATCAAACTGGAACATAGTGAGTCTATTAACAGTGCCACAGTGATGCCCACAAACTTGCAGAATCCTCAGTGAAGGTCAAGTTACCTCTTGCAAATATGTGCAGCCTACCAAAATGCCTGGCCTCAGTCTTATCAACCCTGGCGCATAGGACCTGCAAAAAGCAAGCAAATGAAAGAGTTTTCTATTAAAAAAAAAAAAAAAAACCATATGTTTTTGGATTGCTTGAAAAAAATGCTTTCTTTTAAAAAATACCTGTCTGAATAATCAGTTAGCAGGCAAACATAAAAGGTTGTGGACAAAAAAGAACATAACCAAATACAAAGCATGACATTGATTCCAGAAGCTCACATACTACTTTCCTTCCTCCTAATTATTTGCCTAGTGACTCTTTGCAAGCATACCGGTCAATACAAAGGGGTCAGGTTGTAGGCTGGATATTTTGGCATGAGAAGATCATTCCTAAAGAAAGAAATGCCAGGAAAGAAAAGATGATCAAAAAATTCTCCCCTTTCCTTTCAAAGACAAGAACAAAAGATAGTTGTCACAAGAGATATACCAGCATTGAGTAATTACACTTTAAACACGTTTTGCAATTTTAGAATTTCCCCAAACGAAATGCCAGAGGAGAATGCACATTTTACAGTCCCAAATGTATTTCATATACTCTTTTTACAACAGCTGTTGCTTTCACAGAACTTTAACCCTGCTGTGTAAATGCATCACCAGGAAAATACCCAGGTTGTCATGGCGACAACCTCAGCGCAAGGCCCTTTGCTGCGCTGAGCGGGTGTCAGCTTTCAGCCTCCTGCATTCCAGGCTGGCATCAACCCCAGGCTACAACTCAGACTTCATTAGAGGTCCTGATGAAGGACAGCGAAGGAATTCAGGGCAATTACCAGAACTGTAAGACCTCTTTCCATCAACACACCTGATGGAGAACTGGAAATTAATTCCAGAGGGAATGATGGTATTAATTTAGACTTTCTGGCATCTTCCTTAAAGAAGTCCTGGCAGACCCACTTTTCTTTTCCTAGCTAATTTCAGGCGCACCCATTGTCTTAATGGGGAGAGATAAGGTAAGTGACACGGAGGGCTATTGAAAGTATGGCATGACCAGTGCTACAAAGTGTAAAGCCACATCTTCAGTGTTGGTCAGAGAGCTGGTAAAACTTCCCATGATCCTTGTGGAAAATGTAAAACCATTGTTGACTGAATCCTGCAGGCTGGTGAACATTTTCTAAAGACATCTTAATATTCAACTTTAAACAAAATTGAGTTCAAAGAATTGGCACATAAAATAATGAGTTAAAAAAGTAAAATTGATGCTTATATGGTTCTTCTTGTAAAGTGTTGCAAAAGACAGAAAAATGGATTCTTAGCCTGGGTGACCACTTTAGAAAGCAAATTGCAATAAAATGTTTCCAAAACAACTCGGTTTTATAATCTCACAGGCACTTGTAAGTTATATTTGTTATCCCTGATACATTCTTAAATTTCATCACAGGAAGATTTCCAAATAATTTTATTTTAGAAAACTTACATCTGCTTACAAAGTGCCTCTTTGGTCATAAAGAAAACATACTGAAATTGTCTTCGGTGAACTGACCTGAAATTAGAGACACAAAATGCATTCAATCATTTAGTCACCATGCATCCCTTTGTGGCAGTGCTGCTAGCAGAGAAATGGCAGGGAGCAGGCATTCACAAGGATAATCTCCTGCTGAATCATCCTCAGGAATATGACTGAGTCAGGCTGACAGGAGTCTGCAGACATATGTGCTAAAATACCCCAGAAGTACGTGACAATGGCTGTATTTAATAAACTGACAGAAGGGGGGCATAGAGAGACTTGACTTTGATTTGTTTGCTTATAGGTTCCTTTCTGAAACCCTTGTTTGTTTGTTCATTCAACAAAGGCTTTGCTGAGGATGTATTATGTGCCAGCCCCAGCACATGGGGCATAACGGTGAGTCATAGCGTGACATCTCCCCAGAGCTTAGGTTTTTCTGAGCTGTTCATTTGGCATATATGTTTTCTCATTTTGTGATATATTTACCTCTGTATTTCTGTACTTAAAAATTCCTTGAGGATGGGAGGTGTACAGGGCAAACAAGGGGTTTTGTAGTCTCTCTCGCTTTTTAAAAGTAAAATGGCCATCCGAAAGAATTTATTGGGCATTGAAGAGATAGGACTTGTCCCGTTTGTGATCTTTTTTTTCCCCCTCTGGTACTGGGGGTTGAACCCAGGGCCTCACACTTGCATGCTTTGTAAGTGCTGCACCATTGAGCTGCATCCCCAGCCCTTTTTTTTTTTTTCCACTTTTTGAGACAAGATCTCCCTAAATTACGCAGACTGCCTCTGGTCTCGAACTTGTGATCTCCCTGCCTCTGCCCCAAGTCACTGGGATTACAGGCATATGCCACTGTGCCTGGCATGATCCTTTTTTGACCAATAGATTTATGCTTCCTTTGTGAGGATTCTTTTTATGTTTTCATCAGATTTGGCAGAAAGGTTCAGTATTTGGTGGACTTATTAACAAAACTCAATGTCAGAGAACAAAAGTGTATTGTAGTTATTTTAAAATCATGTGACGTGTTATTCCAAACAAGAAATTTCAAAAATTAGTGCCAACATAGCATGATTTCAAAATATCAAGCAAATGAAGCAGGGCATGGTGGCACAATCCCAGCGACTCAGGAGGTGGAGGCAGGAAGATTGCAGGTTTGAGGCCAGAGGCAGCTTACATAATAGAGCAAGACACTGTCTCAAGATGAAAAAATAAAAAAGGGGGCTGGGAGGACAGCTCAGTGTTAGACACCTTGCAAAGTATGCGTGAAGCCCTATGTTCAGCCCCCAAAGTACTGCCAAAAAAGAGAGAGAGAGAGAGAGAGAATAGAAAAAGAAATATTATGCAAACAAATTGCAAATCGCTAAGTGTGGCTCTGTGTTCATTGTCTCAGGAGAGAGAAGAGATAAGAGTAAAGCAGAAGAAAATGTTGCTCTCCTGGCATCAGCTTCCAAAATCCTTGTTCGTCGCAGAGATACCAAGAGCTTCTACAGCAATGACGCGTTTGGGGAACACGTGAGTGTCACCGGGCATAACCAGGACATCTGGGGTCTCCCTGGCTCACTGTGGGGGATGGTGCATGGAAGGAGAGGAAGGGGAGGTGGGGCTGGAAGTAGGAAGTGGGTGAGACTGGGGGACAGCAAGCTAACTCAATGGGAACTGGGTGCAGAGGAGCAAGGAGCCTCTGATGGAAAGCCTTATGAAAGGCACGATTTCTGTGACCAAGCACTGGGTGGGACCAAGAGATCCAGTAACCAGAATGCTATTCACTGGCCAGTTAGCAAGTGTTGCACCTGCTTGACCTCCCGGCTTTTCCTTCTCCTTGTCTAACAAACTAGTTGGGAACAGACTTAGTTATGTTGCAATAACAAGCAGTCCCCTTCATTTATAGTGCAATTTGTTGCTGTTGGTAGGTGCTGCTGAGTCGCGTCCGGACTCAGTGACCCTCATAGGGTTTTCAATGGCTCATCGTCTCAGGAGTGGGTTATCATATCCTTCTCCCAGTTTTGTGGTGCTGGGAATCGAGCCCTGGGTCTCAGAGAGTGCAGAGCAGCAGTCTGCCACCTGAGCCAAACTCCAGCCCTGTAGTACAACAGACCACCTTCATCTGTGGTTTCATTTTCCATCCTTTTGGTTGCTGAAAGTCAATTTCAGCAGACAATATTAAATGGGAAAATTCCACAAATAAATAATTCCTAAGTTTGAAACTCTGTGCCATTTGAGAAGGGTAAGGAGTTCCCGGCTGGGGTGTGAAGCATCCCTCTGCCCAGTGTTTCTATCCTGCAAGTGCTACCTGCTCATTAATCGCTTGGGAGAAGGTCCTGGCAGCCCACTCCCGAAACAATCAGCCATTGAAAACCTGATGGATACCAGAGAAGCACTGTCAGATACGGTGGCTCTTTCGCTGTTGTAAGTGGGAAAGTGGGACTTGGATGAGGGAGAGGTGGTTCTGATGACCAGGCTTAAGGTTGGGGAACAAAGGATATAGGAATCTTCAAGTATCTGAAGTCTCCCCTGTAGAAGACGGATTTGACATGTTTAGAACAACACCTGGAAATGAGTAAAAAACTTGTTCCAACTATTAAGAATGTTCTGCAATTGAGTAATTCTCATCTGAAAGCAGTAAGTGAACTTTCTGGCATTTGGCAGAATAATGACCCTACATACAACAAGCTAAACACTATTGTCAGTGCTTCTCAGCTGTTCATATGGTTTTCAATGGTAGATTGTTTTTTGGGAGTGGGTTGCCGGGTCCTTCTCCCAAGCCTACAGCACTTGGTGTTCCTAGGTAGTCTCCCATCCAAGTACTAACCAGGGCCGACCCAGCTTAGCTTCTGAGATCTGACAGGATCAGATGCCACAGGGCTGTAGCTGCAGGCACTATATGCCTCTAGAGGACATTCATTAGTCTGGTTTTTGTTTTTTTTTTTGTCAATGCATCACCTGAATGCTATTTCTGACCTTAGAAAATTTCTACTTGGTGAATATTGACGTCAGACACATCCCCTACTATAGAATTTGAAAATGCCAGATAATCACTCTCCCAGACTCCCTTGCCAGCAGTTCATGCTCCAGCATCCAGAGTTTGGTGGTAATGATAGCAATGTCCAAACAAGCTCTGCTGGGTGGTGTCCAGATCCCTTTATAAGGGACATCAGGGCTTTGTTCTCCAGCTCTCACAGAGAGGCTCTTTTCTGCTTTTTAAATAATACGAATACTAATACTAATTATTATTATTATTACTATTATCATTATTATTATTATCATAGAGAATCCTTCCTTCCTTTTTCTTTCTTTCTCTTTCTTTTTCTTTCTCTCTTTCTTCCTTCCTGTTTTTCTTTCCTTCTTTCTTCTTTTCTTTCTTTTCCTCAGTACTTGAGGGTTGAACCCAAGGCCTTGCACATGTTAAGCAAGTGCTCCACCACAGAGTGGCATCCACAGCCCCCCTTTATTATTATTATTATTATTATTATTATTATTACTATTATTAAGATAGCATCTTACCAAGTCATGCAGAATGTCTCTAGCCTCAAACTCACAATCCTCCTGCCTCAGCCTCCAGCTGCCAGGATTACAGGTGGGCTCCCTGCCAGCCTACAATGGAGGATTTCAAACACACGCAACAACACAAGGTAAATTCCCCATGTGTGCTCAACAGGGTAGCGCAAATAACCAATGTATTGCTAGGCTTGTTTCTTACACACTCCTTTGCTTCCTTTTTTCCTTATAGTCTTTTTTGTTTTACACAAACTCAGACCTTGTGTTATGGCACCTGCACCTTTGTGTATCAGCTTCCACTATGAACTCTATAAGAATGTAACCTCCATGACAAATATTACCCCAAATAAAACCCATAAAGATTCCTTAATGTTGTCTAACGCTCAGCCACCCTCCTGTTCCTTTCAAGCGGCTCAGTTGACTCAAGATCCAGGAGAAGCCTACTGACTACCTTCATTGTTACATCTCTTAGGTTTCTTCCATTCAACAACAGCATCCCCCTCCTCTCGCACTGATTTGTTGATTTGTTGATGAAACAGTTCATTTTCCCTGTAGAACCCAATATCCTGGTAATAAATTTCTTTTTTGCTTTAATCAGCCAGAGTAGACTTTACTTGACTGCAACTAAGAGCTATAACTGAAACATAAGCCTGTTAGGGTCCCTGCTTCTACAGGGGAGGAAATTGAGGTTCATAGGGGTTAAGTCGTTTGTGAAGTCTAAGGCTGTGAGCGACGTGGCTGGAGCTGGAGTTCCCAGCTCTCTCCCCTGGCACGTGCTCTCATCACCAGGCCACTCCCAGCCCCTCTCTGACTCGGACATCCTAGTGTCCCACACTCCTTCCACAACTCCAGATTCACTGCAGCCAGAAGCCCCCACCAGAGTCCAGAGCACCTGCTTCTCCCCACCAGCAATGGGCCCCTCTCAGCTCCACATCGTTTCTCTCTGGAAGCGCTGGCCTTGGACAGGAAAATGGGCTTTACTGGAGTCATGACATTTCTTACTGGAATACAGGGGCAGATGTGGATAAAATAAACGTATTTTATGCATATATCTTTCTCCTAAGTGCGGTAGGCCCATGGTTCTCAAAGTGCAGTTCTCAGGCCAAAAGCAGCCTCACTTAGGAACTTACTAGATGCCCCCATCAGCCTCACTGGGTCAGAAACTGGGGGGGGGCCACAGTGTGTTTTAGCAGGTCCTCTGGGGGATGCTGCGCCGGGTCAAGTTCGAGACTGCGCATCCCTGAAAACGCACATCAATACACAAAATCCACACTGCCCGCTTGTCCCACCCTCTCGCATGGGGCACAGGAAGAGGGTCCTTCCCCCCACTGAGCTTGCGAGGTGGGGGGCTCCTCAGTACTTAGGAAAGTGTCATCCTTTTGAAATGCCATTATAACCTGATCTTCCTTCCTTCCGTGAAGATCACAGGACTGAAGCAAGCCTCGAGCCTCACAGCTGAGCCCGTGCTCTCGCCTCGTGGAGGAGCCTGAGAGCCTGGCTCCCAGGAACAGGCTCAAGACTCCTTCCGATCTCCAGGGCCACGTGGAGGTGAGGGGCTTCCAGAAAGGGCGACCTGTCCCTGACCTGCTCCCCAGTCTCCTCCATCTCTGCAGAATGGTGGGGCAGTGGGAAAATCTAGAAATCATGAAGAGGTGAGGAAGACAGGTAGTGTGTGACTGCGGAGTCAGAGGAGGCAGAAGACTGCGGAAACTTTATAAGTCATTGCGGTTTTTATGTTGGGTTTCGGGGGCTCTGTGGTGAGCGCCATTTACCCCGTCTTATCAGGCCCCCATTTCTTTGCACATCATCATTCTGCTACAGTTCCCAAGGCTGGAATCCCACCATTCCACTCCAGAGGACAAAGCTGCCCCTGGCCATCACCCCTGCTGCCTCCTGCTATGCCCCAGCAGGGCAGCAGCTGCACAGGGCATCAGTGCGCATCACACCGAGAGGTGGCAAGTCTGGGTACCTGGTCCTTGGTGGCCCGTCCTCAGTGTGTGCCCCAGCATTCTCCCTTCAGAAAGCTAAAGAAATGCCCCAGGGCAGTGAAACCCACCAACAGATTTTACATGGTAAAAAACTAGCCATTTCTGGGGAGGGTTCACCCCATCATCTTTGGACTTCATATTCAGAGTCTGCATCAGGCCATGTCTTATCCAAGACATCACTCCCCTCATGAAGGAAAAAAAAAAAAAAAAAGAAATGTCCAGTGTTACCAAAGCAAACTACTGTTTCCAGTGGCTCGCTAAGCCCAGAGCCTCCATCACAGAGCCTGCCAAGGGAGGCTGGCCGAAGACCCCAGTCCTTACAAAATGAATAGGCTGAGACGCCTGGCCAAAGGGAACAGTGAAAGGAAGCTCTTCTATCCCCCACCTTGGCTGGGTGTCTCCCTCTCCTTTAGAACCATCATGGGCTCTTAGTATGATATAAGAAGGTGCCTGAGGCTCACTTACCTCTCTCGGTGTGGGACCATTCGGGGATTTACGCTCTCCATCAATCTTCCCCACCTTGGCGCATTCTCACCAGGCTGCAGGATGAAAAATGAGAATGCTCTGATTTCACTTATGAAACCATAACTAATTATTATTAGATCAGTTTTCGCTTTTCACAGCCCAAACGTCAAAGGTGAAGGTCTTCATTTCCTAGCGCCAAGAGGTCTCATGCCAAGGTGAACAGGGCCATGTGCAGTGCCGGGATGGGATGACTTTGACGGGTTCAAAAGCTACATCAAGAGAGAAGAGATAAAAAGCATCTAGGCTGATGAAAGTAGCAGATAGACTCCTCTTTGCTGGCTGGGGATGTCCCTTAAATGCTCAAAATGCTATGGACTTTCCCTGAACCAGGGAAGGGTGGCTGTGGGAAGCAGAAGAACTCCAGATTCTGACAGGAGGCCCCTAAGGGCCAGGCCGGCATTGAGAGTATGGAGCTACTAGGCAGCTTTCTGTTACTCTAACAAGCACTGAGACTACCAACTTAAAAGGAAGAAGAGTTCATTCTGACTCACAGTTTCGGAGCTTGCAGACCATGATCAGCTGGCCCCATAGCTTTCGGGACTGTGGAGAGGTGGGGCTTCGTGGTGGGAGAACATGGCAAGGGAAGCTGCTCACCTCACGGCAGCCGGGAGCGAAGAGAGAGGGAAAGAGGCCAGAGTCTCCCCCTTCCTTCAATGACCTGCAGACTCCCACCTGGCCCCACCTCTGAGAAGTTCTACCACCTCTCAAGCTTCACCCTGCTGAGGACCAATCCTGTCAGAGGTGAGCACTTGGAGGACATGCCAGACCCAAACTAAGGCAGCTGCCAAGCTTCGCATCTGGAGAAGGCCCTGAGAGAATGGTGAGCACTCTGAGAGTTTGTGCAGATGCCGGTTGTGCCCACAGCCACCCATCTCCCCGGGAAAGTCTCACCTTCCCTCTGTATTCTGCTGTCCACATCCACCCCAGCATCATGACAGGGCAGGTAAAAGTGTCATGGAGCAATGGGAAAGGCAAAACTAAAATCCAGAGGCCCCAAGTTCCTGCATTTTGGTGCCAAGAAAGAAATCTGATATTATTCAGATCTTGTTCATAGTAAGTACTTCCAAAAATGCATGGAAAATGTCAGAACAAATGCAAATATACTTACTGTGCTACGGAAGCCTGAATCATACTGGGACCCCTTAACTTTGGAAGGCATTGAACACAGGGCAAGGAGCCTGGGGATGGAGATGGGACAGGTGCTGATCTCACCTGTCCGATGCCACTCACAAAAGTCCACCTGGGGCAATCTCCATCCCTCTAAAGGTTGTTTTCTCATTGGTAAAATGGGGGGAATAACACCTCACTTGTGGAATTTCAATGAGATATTAAAGTATTTAATATACATCTTAACATATAAGGCCTCAATAAATCTTGTTGTGGTTAGGTACTGTCGAGTCAGTGTCTGACTCATAGAGACCCTATGTACAAAAGGCAAAACACTATTGTCAGTGCTTCTCTGCTATTCATAGGGTTTTCAATGGCTGACTGAGTTTTAGGAGTGGGTTGCTGGGTCTTTCCACCAAGCGTACAGTACCTGGTATTCCCAGGTGGTCTCCCATCCAAGTACTACCCAGGCCTGATCCTGCTTAGCTTCTGAGATCTGATGGGACCAGAATCCACAGTGCTATGGCTGTAGGCAAATAAATCTTAGAAAATGTTATGAATATTACATTATGGTTAATAGTAGTTGTGATATTGGAGAAAATATTCAGAGTGTATTGAATTCTACCTTAAAGGTTCTAGAAAGCTATTAGGTACTTAGGAAAATGAAACTAAGAAATCAATGATATTACGTCATCTGTAAATTCAGGTGCCCTACCTTCTGAGACTCATCTTGTATAGAAAAAATGTCGAATCTGCATCTACTAGCAAGTTATCTCTCTTTGTTGTTTCGTAATAACTTGTCAAGTGAAAAGTGTATTACCAGTCCGCCTTGCCTGCTTCAGTCTGGGGTCCTCTGTGGCATCAGAGTCCCAATGCACTGTGCATCTTGCACTGTGCAGACTTGCATCTGGCCACAATCGGGGCTGGGAGAAGGGCCTAGGATGAGTTGCAGGACAAGGCACCTAGTGTTGGAAGGGATATTTCCTTCTTGTTCACCAGGCCAATGGCAGGCCTGGCAGCTGCTTCCTGTGATGGTTTGAAGGTGCTTTTCCATGTATCTCAGGCAGGGAAAGAGAGAAGAAGAGCTAAATTCCTCCCAAGTGACAATGTCACTTCTGCTCACATTCTGAATTGGCTTACATAAGCAACATGGTCATGACTTTTTTTTTTTTTTTTTCCAGCACTGGGAGACTGAACTCAGGGCCTTGCTCATGTTAGGTGAGTGTTCTCCCACTGAGCTGTACCCTAGGCCCTCTCTACTTCCTTTATATTTTTATTTTATTTTTTTAATTTTGAGGGAGGGTCTCCCTAAGTTATAAAGGCTTCCTGTGGCCTTGAACTCATGATCCTCTTGTGTCAGCCTCTCAGAGTCACTGGGATTACAGGTGTGCACCATGGTGCCCAGCTAGGTCATAACTAACTGTAAAGAAGTAAACAATTTAAATTCCAGAAGGAATTTGTTCAACTGATTTCATGTGTTGTAAACCTAATTCCCCAATTCATATGTTTATGGTATTTGGAGAGGGGGCCTTTGGAATGCAGTTAGGTTTAGGCAAGGTCTCCAGGCTGAGGCCACCAGGATGGGGTTGGTGGCTTTTTAAGATGAGGAAGAGAGATGTGACCTGATACAGACTTACTCTACTACCTCACCAAGTGATGCCCTCCACCATGTCACCAAACAGCAAGGAGACCTTTACCAGATCCCATGCAGATGTCAGCTCCAAACTCTTGGACTTCCCAGGCTACAGAACCATGAGCCAAATAAACTTCAATTCTTTATAAATTACCTGGTCTCAGGCATTCTGTTATAGCAACAGAAAATGGACTAAAGCAGACAGTAATATTATTGAGATGCCTATCACTCATTCTAGAAATGAAAAAGTAAACAGTACTAGCTCCACTGTCCTGTTTAAATAGCCTTGTAATTCAGAGACATAGCCACTCTGAAGGACTAGTACACCTTACTCCTTAGCTTCAATACCTACTCATCTCATATGAGACATGACACATAGCAAACAGTAAGTACCATGACAATGGACAGCTTTTTCCTTACTTAACATCAGATAGTCAAATAGCACACTTCAATTGAACTTGAATTTTGTACACTTCTGTTATATTTGGGCATAGCTTAATTAAAAACCTAGAACTTTGTAAACCTATAGAAATTAGCCAAATGGACTCACAATTCTGACTATGCCCATTCACACAACTTCACGGCCACTAAATACATGACAGTGGCAAGTGCTTCAGTTTGTAAGGGTCACGTTTCTGAAGTTATTTTCTCCTAAGGATTCAGGTGTAATAATCATCAAGCTACAACCATGGGACAATGCTTTCTGAGTTATGTTTCCAACTGTATTGTCATTCTCTCTTCTGTCAATTCTAGTTATTTAAGCTAGATACAAATAACTACTAACTACTAAGATAATAGCTTACTTATCCAGATTATCATTTTCTTTGCAAGCTCAACTATTTGAGAATTTTGAAGGAATATGATAGAGTTGTGAGCAGTTTAAATGAACATCATAAAATAAATTTACTGTTTCATTGTTGCTGAGGTGTTATCCAGTGGATGACTTATAGCAACCCTAGGTACAACAGAATGAAACACTACCCAACAGTGCACAATGCCTGGCACTGTATCAGTGCTTCTCTGCTATTCACATTGTTTTCGATGGCTGGTTGTTTTGGAATTGGGCTGCCAGGTCCTTCTCCCAAGCCTACAATACCTGGTATTCTCATGTGGTCTCCCATCCAAGGACTACCAGGCCCCACCCTGCTTAGATTCTAAAATCAGACAAGATCAGATACCAGGGTGGTATGGCTGTAGACTATGTATTTGTTTTATCTCTCCATAATCCTAATAAATGTCATCTGGTTACTTGTTGTTGTTGTTGTTGTTAGGTGCCGTCGAGTCGGTATCCAACTCATAGCGACCCTCAGAGGGTTTTCAATGGCTGATGGTTTCGGGATTGCCTTGGGAGTGGATTGCCAGGCCCTTCTCCCATTTTTGTGGTGCGGGGAATTGAACTCAGGACCTCAGAGACTGCAGCGCAGCGCTCTACCAACTGAGCTAAATCCCAGGCCTTCTGGTTACTTAGGAGCACGTTAAGCTCAGGATTGCAATTGGTCCCTACCTCACAACATAACGACATTGAAAAAGTAAAATATACATATGTACATATACATATATATATAAATATATGAATGAAGTAAACACAAGCCAGGTGCTGTGAAGCATGCCTATAGTGCCAAAAGTCTAGAGCTATTTGGTGAGGGAAAAGTTATTTCACCTACCTCATGTGTCTAAAGGGTAATACAACACAGTAAAAATCTACATCCATATGTGTCATAGTGATAGGAATACATTCTGAAAATGCATTGATAGGTGATTTCATCATTGTGTGAATTTCATAGGATGTACTTACACAAACTAAGATGACCATGATATAGTTGTTGTCATTGTTGCTGTTAGGTGCTGTCAAGTAGGTTCCAACTCATAGCAACCCTCATAGAGTTTTCAATGGCTGATTGTTTTGGAATTGCTTCGGGAGTAGCCTGCCACATCCATCTCCCAATGCTGTAGTTAGGCACTATAATTTTATGAGACCACCATGGTATATATAATATATAGTCCTTCATTGCCTGAAATGTCATTATGGGATGCATGACTGTAGTTTACAATGAATCTCTCCAGAAATCATTATGTTCCATAATTTTAAAATATTACCACAAACAACAGGAGTAAAAATGCATAAGGCATGTAGGAAAGAATTTAACAACAGATATGCAAGACTTTGAAGGAGAAAATTATTAAACTCTGCTGAAAGATATCTAAGAAAACCTAAGCAAATTCAATATTTTTAACAAGAAATCCTGGAAATAACCCAAATATCCAATGAAAAGAAATGAATGAGCTATACAATACACGTGGATGAGAAAACTCAGTATTATAAATATGTACACAAGTGTTCCTCAAATTAATCTATCAATTAAGACCAATTCTTTTGTGGAGTTAAGAAGCAGACCCTAATATGTATATAGAAGAGCAAAAAGTCAAGAATAGCCAAGCTATTCAGAAGGAAGAAAAAGTGTAGGTAGATTACACCACTAGTATCCAGGCTTATTGAAAATACATAATAAAAAATCAATATGACACTGGTGTGAGTGTAGGCTAATATGCCAATGAAAGCAAAAGAGAGAGCTTAAGACAGATCTATGCAGAAATGGAAACTTTGCATATGGCGGGTCACACTGCAGACTAGGGAGAAAGAATGCATTCAGGAACACATGGCAGGGAGTTAACTGGTTATCCTTATGGAAAATAAAGTGAAATTACATCACTACCAAGCACAACACATAAAGTGAGTGTCATCTGGCCTAAAGGACTAAAGTAAAAAGCAGCATTTCAAAACTATTGGGAAATAGCCAGGTGTGGTGGCTCACGCCAGTAATCCCAGCCACTTGGGAGGTGGAGGTGGCCTGCTTGCATGACTTAGCAAGACTCTATCCCAAGATAAAAAAAATTTTTTTTTAAATGGGCTGGGGGTGAATTTCAGTGTGGGAGCACTTTCATAGTATGTGTGAGGCCATGGGTGCAATTTCCAAGCACCACAAAATAAATATCATTTTAGGACATAACATAGAAGGATATCTGTTCTTCAGGTTTTTAAATTATTGTTATTTTGTGGGAAAGAAGTTCTGAAACTAGTTAAAAGAGGCCAAAGGATAGAGGAAGAGGTAGTAAAATTAGATCACACTAAATGTAAATGCATGGGAGAAGAACAAGGCAATCCACTCCCGAGGCAATCCCAAAACAGTCAGCCATTGAAAACACTATGCGGGTGATGAGTCAAACCCAACTCAATGTTACATAACAACAACAACAAATATAAATATCTGTTTATCAAGGAATACAACAAAAAATTGAAAGCATAAAGAAAACCTACAGAGAGATTTATATATACAATATGCATATGTGTATGTGTATGTATGCATATATGTATATACACAGGCATATCATATATATATATAATATACATATGTATATATATGCATGTCAAGCAAAAAGAAATAGAAAGCAAGCAAAATAGAAAAGTAGACAAAAGGCATGGATAGGCAATTCACATAAGAGGAAATTCAAAAGGCCAGTAAACATATAAAAAGATATTCAGTCAGGGAAATGTCAACTAAAACCACAGTGTTCCATTTTATACTCAGTAAAATAGGCAAAGCCATCACTGGAAGAGGATTACAGAGAAAAGCCATACAATCACTTCAGAAAATCCTGTGTTGCTATCAGGTCAATGTGAAGATGCCCCTGCCTGGCGACCTAGCACTCCCTCCTAGGTGTTGGAGTGCCAATTATACAATAGTCATGGCCAGGATATTCATAGACTCATCATTTTTAGTAGTAAAAATATAAAAATGGTCAAGAGGAGTGAAGAAAGCAGTCATGGTGTCATTGTGCAATGGAATATGATACGCCACAGTAACTGAACTGCAGCTATTTGGATCCATCAGATCAAACGTTAAACGTGATATTGATAATATTGATACTCATATATATGTCTATGTGCTGTCTATGTAAAATATCCACCTATTTTATGAGGATGCCCCAATCTGATTTCATTTACACAAAATTCCAGAACAGATGAAAAAAGTGATATCTTGTGAAGGAGCACATTCTCTATAATAAATCTGTGAAGACAGGCCAGGGCAGGATTCAGATCAGACTCAGGAGGGCGGTCTATTCTGGGGAGAAAGGTGGGGATCCTACCCAGGAGGGGACATGGGGGCTTCAGAGGACGTGGTATTATTCTGCTTCTTAAGCTTCTTGGGGAATATATGGGTTTCATTTTATTATTTAATATTTGTATGTAACATATATATTATTTCCTTAACATATGAATGAAACACACCATGGCAAATATCATTGACAATTTCCAGTGACTGCTTTGTAGAACTGCTATAGCAAGTTGGTTGAGTAAGAGTAATTTTAAGAATATGTGAATAAGACGAAAATAAGGGTTCTTGTTACCCTCAGGGAATCTCCAAAATGAATGAAATTTTCACATAATGGACTGGCTTGAAAGCATTACATTTGAGCTTACAAAAATATCCTTCACCACTTTAAAAAATCTGTTCTTTTAATAAAATCTTTAGAAATGCATATTCCCTAGCATGGCACTTAGAAGTCATTCAATAAATATTTGTTCAAAATGAGCAAGAGGGTAGAAATCAGTTCCTTCTTCCTCATGTTAGTTATTTTTGCACAGTCTCCGTTTGCTATCCACCCCAGGCTCACCTACAGGTCTGCACAAAAATCCTGCCACCTGTGGGCTGCGTCTTGCCTGGGTCCTGAGTCAGTGAGATCCCAGACAGACAGCTGGAATGGAAATTCCCTCTTCCCTGTGGACTCAGGGTCTAGCCAGTGTCTGCTGTCTCGGCCAGAGCTGGCCTGCCAGGGTGAACTCAGCCTTGGGACACAGCATCAGGCTGTGATGCCCATCATTTCCATTTTCCCTTTGTGGAGACCTGGGCCTGTCTGGAGATGGCCAGGGTAGTCTTATGGACCAGAAGACGCCCTCCCTTCCTAGGATCCTGGGGCAGAAGGGTGGCCTCTGATCCTGATCGGTCAAGGAGAGCTGGTGTGCTGTTTGTGGGGTCCTGGCCTAGCAGAGGATGTGTGTGGGGGTGAAGGGGCTGTGTTTCCATTCTAAGGCAGCCTGGAAGGGCCATGTGCATAACAAAACGAAATCAGCCTACACAGAACAAACAGATAAACAGAAAGAAAACAGTTGAAAAAATATGAAGAGAGAGGTTTTATAATGATCTCTTAATTCTTATGAGGCTCGAAGATACAATCAGCCCTGAAATCCCACTGATATGAAAAGTAACAATAGAAAATTAATGCCACCAGCAATACCTCCACAGTGCTTTCCCTAGGCCAGGCACTGTTCCCAGCAGGGGAGATATAATTCTATTAAATTCTTGGTGATGAGTTAGACATTCCCCTTTTACAGCTGGGAAAATTGAGGCATAGATATTTTAGCTAACTTGCACAAACCAGGTGTGGGACAATGACTAGAATCCAAGTAGTATGGCCCCAGGGTCCAGGCTTTTGTTTGCAGGATTTTTATTGTAAGACAGTCCCACTGCATAGCCCAAGCTAGCCTTGAACATGAGATCCTCCTGCCTCAGCCTCCCCATTCCCTGCTGAAGCCATGGTCTTGATTTTGATTTTTTTCTAACTCTTTGAGCCTCTTCAGATAGGTTTGGTTACTTCCAGACATTCTCTAACTTAATAAACATATCTTTTTGAGAAAGTTGCATTTTAGTCTCCCCTAAACCTTATCCTCAATTCTGCTTTCTGTGGTTTTAGTTGCTCACACAACAAGAAGGATGAAAACAGTACAATAAGTTTGTTTGTTTGTTTGTTTATTTGTTTGCAGTACTGAGGGGCTGAACCCAGGGCCTTGCACATGCTAGGCAAGCGAGCTGTCACCGAGTTGCGCCTCCAGCTCCTGTCTTATTTGTTTGTTTTGAACAGGATCTGACTAAATTAATGCAGATTGCCTCTGGTCTTGAACTCACGATCCTCCTGCTTCAACCCCCCAATTCACTGGGGTGACCGATATGTGCCAGGATGCCTGGTAATAAGATACTATGAGACACAGAGGGAGAAAGACCACAATCACCTAATGTTTATTACAGTATATTGTTATGTTTGTTCTATTTAATTGTTAGTTATTGTTAATATCTTATTGTGCCTACTTTATAAGTTAATTTACACTGCTGTTGTTGTTAGGTGCTGTTGAATTGGGTCCAACTCATAGAGACCCTCTGTACAACAGACTAAACCCTCCCCAACACTGTGCCATGCCCAGTATTATTGTCAGTGCTTCTCTGCTATGCATAGGGTTTTCAATGGCTGATTGTTTCAGGAGTGGGTGCCAGGTCCTTCTCCCTGGCCTCAGTCCCTGGTGCTACCAGGCTGTCTCCCAATCAAGGACTAACCAGGCCTGACCCTGCTTAGCTTCTGAGATCTGACAAGGTTGGATGCCAGAGTGGGATGGTTGTAGACTAATTTCTTATAGGTATGTATTTTTAAAAAAATCATAGTATACACTGGTTTCGTTACTACCTGAGGTTTCAAACACCCCCTGGGGGTCTTGAAACATATCCCCCATGAATAAGGGGGACCCACTGTGCTGTTGCTCCACTCTTAAGCAATATCCATGGTAGAGGCTAGCCAAGCCTCCTGGTGGACCCGTGGGTTCTGACCTCTTCTGTTGTCTAAGGACTTGAACTTACATGTCCCCAAACCCAGCCATTTGGAGACCTGAACCTTTTGCCTGGTGTTTTTCTCCTCTGAGGAGATGGCTCTGAGCTGCCAAGCTCTCACCAGACGTGTGTCCTTCAGAATGCTAGTTCTGAAAGACGTTAAGTGCCTCGCAGAACAAAGAACAAATTAAAACCTTTAAAAATTTTTGAGTGAAGTATCTAGACATTTCTACTACCTCCCAGCAGCACCAGGTTAGGGACAAAGCCAAAAACATGGGCCTTTGGGGGACATTCCAGACCCCAACCTCACCATATGCTTTTGGCAGACCTGCATTTCTTTATTTCACAATTGGAATCATTTATTTATTTACTTGTTTTTTAACCTGCAACACTAGTTCAGATTCCCTTCTGGCTCCTAGAATTTGCTTCGTTTAATAGAAATTGGGGAGAAGGACCTGGCAACCCCCTCCCCCAAAAAATCAATCTGCCATTGAAAACCCTATGAACAGCAGAGAAGCACTGACAATAGTGTTTCCCCTGTTGTACAGAGGGTTGCTATGAGTCGGATACCGACTCGATGGCACCTAACAACAACAACAACAATAGAAATTGAGTAAACATGGCTGAAAATAGAAAGAGAAAATATGTCACACTTGGCCTTCAAGGGGCTGATATTGTTTTTGTTTTCCAGAGAAGGAAAAGGCCGTGAGAATTGAAGTAAAATGCCTCTGAAGCACAGGCGTGGAAGGTGGCAGCAAATTCTAAGCATTAAAAGCTTTGAGAAGTCCTTTAGTAAAAGAACCTAGGGAAGCTTTAACATTGTTCCCCAAACAGATTTGGAATTTTTAAAATAATTTTTATCAGGTCTCAGGAGTTAGTGCTTTGAGGACATGCAACTGGGAGAAGGGTTCTCTCTAGTGAGGGTATCCGGGGTGTCACGGGTGAAAAGGCACCTGTGATTGATGACACGTTTGACTCTGGGGAGCTCTTAAGCGTCAGTGGGAAGTGCCAGGGAGCGGCACTGAAGAGGTCGGGTGCCAGCTTGAGGAATGGAAAAGGGTTTTAACAAGCGGAGTTTCAGGTCCCTCCTGGGTAAACCCCATGCGGCCATGAAGAGAGTTATAGGAACGATCTCTTTCCATCTAAACTGAATGACACACAACGGGCATTCTGGAAAGAAAGACAATACTGTATTTTGGGGTGCAGGTGGAAAGAGTAGGGATTAGATATGAGGCAGAAGCTCTGGTGCAGGAACAGCAGCTTTCTGTGTGCTGGATTTTTCCTTCCCACCTCCAACACCGCAGAAAAGAGCCACAGTATGTGGAAAAGGGGTTGGGCAAGAGCAGAATCTTACATCAGAAAACTCTGCATTAAAAGCAAATGCTAGTGCGTTCCACCACTTCCTCCCACTTGTCTCCTCACCCTCTGAGTTCTGACACCCTGCACTCCCTAACTCTGTAGCTCAGTGGGTAGAGTGCCATGCTGTGCTCTCTGAGGTCCTGGGTTCAATCCCCAGTACCACCACAACAGGAGGAGGACCTGGCAGCCCACTCCTGAAAGAGTCTGCCATTGAAACCACTTTGAGGGTCAGCTCCTACTCTATGACCTGCTTTTACCTGGAGTGGAAAGGAGGGGAGGATGTGCCCTTTGACCTCTGCCCTCTATTCAGCAAAGGCCTTGTGAAGACACTGGAAAAAGGAGCTGTCTGCCAGGCCAGAGGCTCACGCTCACTCTCCAATTGGCCTTTAGGTCTAATCCTCTTCTCCTTGGCTCACACACCAGCTCTCAGCAGACTTTGCTTTTGTCCATGGGTCTTCTAGGGCTCTAGGAAGACCGCTCTTGTGTGATGGAATAAGCCTCTGATGTAGGACAGAGGTTGGCAACCTTTTCCTGTGAATGGTCAGAGAGTAAATGTTTCAGCCTTTTGGGACCGAATGGTCTCTGTCATAACTACTCAACGTTGCCCTTCCAACAAGAAAGCAGCCATAAATGATGTGTAAACACGGTGGAGTCCCAAGAAAACTTCCTTCATTGACACTGAAATTTCAATTTTATGTAATTTTCTTATGTTACAACATCTTCTTCTTTTACCCCAATCATTTAAAAGTGTGAAACCTATTCTTCACTGTTGCACCGTACAAAAAATACATGGTGGGTTTGATTCAATCAATCCATCACTACCATATACTGAACACTAAGCCAGAGGTCATGGAATAACCTGGAATATTCTGGCTAAGGGACTTTGGATAGGCCTTTCACCTTACGGGAACACACAGTGAAGAGTCTACCAACCAGCAATGGGATAAAATGGGGTCATGTTTGTGAAATTCCTCTGGTAACTGTAATGGTGTTTCTTATACATTAACATTAATATTATTAAGATAAATCTTCAGGTAGAAATGTTGACTCCAACTTGGACAGATGGGCGAATTATCCTGTGGTCATTTAAAGAGGGAGAATGACAGCCTCTGTGGGGAAAGGTCCAAATAATCTTCTTCAAGGGTTTTGCATTTTGCAGGGAACAAAGAAACCACAACCAAAATGTGAATTGTGGTTTTGGATGTTGGTTTTTCTTCCCCCACCACTTATATTATTTAAAAGTCATAAAAATCAACCACAAAATATCCAATTTCTCAGATTATTATTTACTACCATTTAATTAATTGCACTGTTAGTGGAAGCTTTTCTTCTGCAGTTTTCCTGTGTGTGTGTGTGTGTGTGTGTGTGTGTGTGTGTGTGTGTGTGTCTCGTCTTCCCCTAACAGAACCCAACACAGACATCCTGGTGTCAATGAAACAGAAGCAAATGCAGCTTTCAAGATTGTAATTATCTCCAAGCCCCCATTTGACAGGCATATCAAGAGTCTCTGAGGTGGGAGGAAATGAGGAGAAAATGAGGTCTCAGGCTGAGACACTGGGTCTTGCCTGCCCCTACACTTTCTTCCAGAAGGTATGAAGAGCAACATACAGTTGGCTGCAGTGGAGAAAGTCTGTGGCCAAGAAAAGGGGCTTTACAACATCCCACGAGGAGAGGCCCCTGGAATAAGTGGGGGTGTCTCTTCTCCCAAGGTGGGTCCCAGCAGGATGACAACCCTGGCAAGTGAAGAGTAAGGATGCAACAAAGTAGAGAGAGACAAGCAGGTTGTGGGGGAAAAAAAGAGAGGCTAAAAATAACAAGGGGTAAATTTCCTGATATTTTAATTTTACTTTTATATAAAATAATGAAAACTTTAGAAGTTGACATCATTTAAGAACTTGAATTCAACCAGAGGCCCAAGAGAAAGGGAAAGTATCTTAGTCTATTTTCACCTAGGGGAAGTGTCTTAGTCCACTTTTTGTTGCTATAACAGAATACCTGATACAGGGTGAGTTATGGACAAAGGAGGTTTGTTGTGGCTCACAGATCTGGAGTCTGGTAAGTCCAAGACTATGATGCTAATATCCATTTGGCTTCTAGTGAGGACCTTGTTCTGCTGCCCAGCATGGTGGAAAAGTGGAAGGGCAACTGGGTACATGAGAAAGACACAAACTATGAGGGGAAGCTTCGCTTTATGACTGCCTGCTCTCCCTACAAATAACCCAGTTCTATGTTGCTGTTGTTGTTTGGTGCCATCAAGTCGGTGTCCGACTCATAATGATCGTACATACAACAGATGAAATGCTATTGTTACTGCTTCTCTGCTGTTCATAGGGCTTTCAATGGCGGATTGAGTTTTGGGAGTGGGTTGCCGGGTCCTTCTTCCAAGCCTACAGCACCTGGTGTTCCCAGGCAGTCTCCGATCCAAGTAATAACCAGGCTCGACCCTGCTTAGCTCCCAAGATCTGATGGGATCGGATGCCACAGTGCTATAGCTGCTGACTCAGTCCTATGAGAGCAGCATTAATACATTCATGAGGGCCTGCCCCATGACCTACTCATGTCTTAAAGGTTCCCCCCTCCTTCTTAATACCATTATGTTGGGGACCACATTTCAACATGAGTTTTGAAGGGGACACACTATATTCAAACCATAATAAGAAAGAAGGAGAGAAGAAGAGACAAGAAGGAAAACAAGGACAGAAAGGGAATGGAGGAGGAGAGGAGGAAAGAAGCAGGGTGGGGAAAAGAGAGAGGGAAGGGACAAGAGGAAAGAGGGAAAGGTAGAAAGTAATTTGAAGAGAGCACATGGTCCTTGCACCCCATTATTTCACCCATGGAGAGAGCACTAGGGCAAGATGGGGTGGGAGTGGCATCTTCCGCTCCCTTTCACGCTGCGAGCACTTGCCATCTAGTGATCCCAGATGCATCTTTCTATGGTTGACCAGGCAAGTTAACCACCCAGCTTAGGACAGGTTCTTGGGCCTTTGGACTTGGGCTGAATTATACCACCAGCTTCTAGTTGCTCTCATTTGCAGCCTCTGTAATTCATGACCTAATTCCCATAATCTTACATAACTCTATGTATTTTTTTGGTTTTGTTTCACTAGAAAATCCTGATGAATGCAGGAATTCTACACACAGCCTCATTTCAAGCAGGGGTCTCCTAGTTTTGCTTATTGGATATGTGAATTCAGTTGAATAAAATGTAAGAAGTCAATATAGAAAATCACCCTAGAGATTGAAAAGCACACCAAGGAGAGTGGAGGCGAGGAAGTCATAGGTCACTCAGCCAAGCGAAGGCTAGAAGAAATGGCTATGGCTTTCGACCCCTGGCAGTATTTATTGCCTTCCCCAATCCCCTGGTGACAGTGGCCACTCACAGAGTCATTTTTCAGTCCAGATTTACCACCCTCCTTGACTGGCATTGCCTAGACACATAATCCACAGCCCTGTGTTGTTTGTGTGAGAGTGTTTTATGGGCAGCCCAGTGAGTGGAGAAAGAAGGAGCACTGAGGCAAATACACCTGGGCTAAGGAACCCACCCATCTTGGCCACCCATGACACCTGTAATTTCCAGATGCTTCATTGAACACCTGGGGCCCACCAGGGATACAAATATCTACCTTTTCATGTCAATAACTTTTTTCTTTCCCTTTGTCTTTTTAGCCATACTTGACCTCATTAAATAAAGTGAGTTTAGTTAACTTTCGCAGTAAATATAAACCCAATTTAAAATACACACACCCTCACACACACACTAGGAAATAAAGACCTCCTAGCATAGCACAAAATATCTTCAACTCTGATATTTGTCTCATAGAGGAGAATTGCTCTCAGAATGACAAAACTCAGTATCAAACACCATGAAGCATACTTTTCACATACCACCTCTAGCAAATTGCCCTTTTTGTTTTCACCTTTTAATAGATCTACACTCTAGAAGAGTTCTACATTTCTAGAAAATGGGAAGCTAGTACAGAGAGTTCCCATGTATGCCATGGCAAGTTCCTCTTATTATAAACAGCTTCCATTAACATGGTATATCTGTTTCAATTAATGAACTAATGTCAATCTATTATTAACTCAGATCCAGACTCCGTTCTGATTTCCTCACTTCTCCCCTAGTGTTCTCTTCCATTCCAGAGTCCCATTCTGGATACCATGTTATATTTAGTTGTTTTGCCTCCTTGATCTCTTCTTGGCTAAGCCAGTTCCTCAGACTTTCCTTATGTTTGATGCCCTTGGTGGTTTTGAGGCATTCCAGTCAGGTATTCCATATTGTGCCCTCCCATTGGAATTGTATGGTGCTTTTCTCATGATAAAAGCAGGGTGGGGGTTACTGGAAAGAAGATCAGGAGGTGAAGTACACTCTCATGGCATCATACCAAGTGTGTATACTGTGAACATTCCCTGTTGTGTTGGCCTGAGGAAGGGTTTGTCAGGTGTCTTCACTGTGAAGCTCCTCCTCCCTCCTTCTGTACTGGACACTTTGCTGGGAGATCAGAGGGACTCATTGGCCCATTTCCATGCTCCTCCCCTGGGTTTCTCCTCTTTCAGTTCTTCTGGCCTGTTTCCCTTTAGTGCAGGAATGGCATAAACACTGGGTGCCTGCCATTTCCATGGCAGTTTTAGGAAAGTTCATAGGTTTCTAAATAGTCTCAAAAAATCTCTTCTTTCACTCAGTTCATCAAGAATTTTCTTATTTTCAGCAAAGTGCGAGCTTTTCCTCTGATCTCAAAAAGTACAATGTAGAATGATTGTACACCCACAACCACAGTCTTGGCAGGCTCAGTCCTTCTAGCTACTGCAACTGCTTACTCCCAAACCAGCTTACAGGGATCAGGAGAATGAACTGTCATTTCTCAGATTAAGGATCCTACCACAACACTTGGCAGAACAGGAAAGATAGTATGGAAATGCCACCATAGGGGTCCATTGCATTAATCAGGATAGGTGAGATGTTTGCTGCTATAAGAAACCCTAAACATCAGTGACTGAAGACTCAGTGTTTATTTCTCACTTATTCAACATCTGCTGTAGATCTAGCAACTCTTGAGGACACCTCCCCTTGATGTTGAGACAGACTGATCCAGGTGTCTTTGACACCATGGCTGTTCCAACTTTTCTCCTGGCTCTGTGTTCCCCTCAGAAGGGGAAGAGCCAGCCCATAAGTTTTCTGACTCTTCTATGCTCACCATAGTGCCTACATTCTCAGTGCATTGGCCAGAACACATGACGTGGCCCCACTTATCTGCAGGGGACAGTAGTGTCAGGTGCATAGGAAAAGCAATTTCTACTGCCATGGCCAGGTCAGAAGGCAGCTGCATGTGTGCAGTCTCAGGGCATTCTTGAGTCACAGGTTCAAAGCCACCCTTTTATGCATAAACCAAATTCTGCCTCTTGCAATCTTGTTTCATGCCTGGCACAATGCCTTCCAAACTCTCCCAGATTTCCCCACAAGGTGCAGTGAGGTACATAAGGCAAATGTTGCTGCCTCTCAATGACTTTCCTTTCACTCTACAGATGCCCTTTCTCCATCTCCTAAACAGCACAGCAGTCAGAAGTGGGAGGTGCTTAGGATGCTTTTGCTGAGAACCTAACCCCCTTGGTTCAGTACCCTCTAAGCTCTTATCTCACCTCACTTTCTTAGGGCAAAAATACAACTTTCTCCACTTTCTTCTTCTTGTCATTTGTCTCTCCACAAGGAGACATTGAGGATCCCTCATCTCTAAAAACCACACAGGTAACACCTTTTATTTCTACTCACCGAGTTTGATGACCTTCCCGCCTCCTCTTCACTGAATTTTCCATCCTGACCTTTCCTGCCCATTTAGCAGAGACCAAGTTGTCCTCACTTTCCTGGCCTGGACCTCAATTTCATCATCTGTGAGACTGAGAGGTGAGGGTGAGCTGAGTCCTGCCAGGTCTGATGACCTGAGGGTTCGTATGGACCTTCTGTGTCAGCGTCTCTGGTGACAGCCTCCTGGCCAGGATTTTACCTCCTTCAACTCATGGGACGTGTTCAGGAGGCTGTTAAACCTGGTGTGCCTTAAACCTCTGACTACCAATTTCAAATCAAAATATATGACAAGTAGCTTATTTTCAGAAACTCTACATTGCAATGAACAAAACAAGAACATGGCTAGCAAAATGATTGAAGTGCACAATGTGAGTTTGTAAAATGCTTTTCCCACCACTTTCTTGTCTGTCAAATCCACACGTGCCCACCTTTTGACATCTGCATCCCAATGGTAGTCAGAGGATTAAAACTAAAATAAAGCTGGGTATTATGGCCAACACCTGTAATCCCAGCTATTCCAGAGGCTGAGGCAGGAGGATCACGAGTTGGAGGCCAGACACAGCCTGCACAAATTAGCGATGTCCTTTCTCAAAATAAACATTAGAAGGGGGCTGGGTATACAGCTCAGTGGTACAGGTCCTGCCTAGCATGTGCAAAGCCCTGGGTTCAACCCCCAGCACTGAAAAAAAAAAAAAAAAAAGAAAAAGAAAAAGAAATTAAAACTGCACACATTTTGAATTTGAAATTTCTCCTGATTTCCTTTTAATTTTCTCACAGCAGCTTTCTGTGAGTCACATCCTTTGGAATCTTTCTTTCCATTACATAATTTGTTACATAGGTCCGTCCTCAATTTCAGCAGTGCTGTGAGTCATAAACTGTGAAGAGATCAACTTCTCCTGAAAATAATCATGAAGTAGTCTCTGACTTACTTGTCTTCCATGGGCTTGCAAAGGGCCTAGTTACTTGAAAATAAGACCAAGTTAATTTTTTAAGATTGAATCAGCTTTTGAAATTAATGGCTACAGTGATGAGACATTTATGTAGAAATGTGATACAAAGAATTCCCCCCACATACCAGAGTGGGATCAGTGCTAACCTAACTCCACTACCTAGGAGAGGGAATGTGTCGCCTGTTCTCAGCCATTCTACTTCAGGATTAAATGTTGAAGGGAAAGCTGAGGTCTGCCTCGGCTGATACACTATTTATGAAGCAGTATCAACATTTGAAATCAGTTGGCCACATTTAACGTTTAGACCAATGGCAATAGATGTGGTGACTTTCTTCTCATCATGGATGTTAGTTACCGATGGTTCCTGGTCCTTCTGGCCCCTGACAGGAGCACACAGGGATCCTTTGTCAGCTCTACCTACGAGCAACACTGTTCACTGTCACTGTTGCAGGGATCTGGGCATTTTGAAAATGGCCTAAAGACAGAACCACAGGTAGACATAACATACAGACATGAGGTGTGATCAAAATACGGTGAGCATTTAAATTTTAATAATTGATCACAGTAAAAGGCACATTGCCATTAACCCCCTTAGAATTCTCTCCTGGGCTTGAGTGCACTCATCCCGGCATTCTTGCCGCTTCCCGAAGCCACTCTGGATGTCCTCTCCATGTCTGTAGCTCCACCCTGCACCAGGACTGTGCTCCAGGTCACACATCGCTTCCAGTACAGCAATTTCTGTCCAGTAAAAACCTTGTGATGTGTCCTCACGCACCGTATCCACCACATCTAAAACCGTGCAGTTGGGTCTGTCGCCTGCGACTGGACCTTGACACCTGGAGAAGAGTAAGTACGTGGAGGTGCAAGAAACACACAGCAGTCTCCAGTGGAGGAGGGAGAGAAGGAACAAAGAACTAACTTTATTAAGAAAGCTCAGCTACATTGATAGTCAGTGAAAAGGGAGTCAGTCCATCATTCTGTCTGGGGCAATCAATGAAGAGGTCACTCCAAGCACACAGTGAGGGCAGTAAGTTTTTTGACCACCGAAGCAGCAGTAGCCAATCGTAACTTTTTTAAACCAACTTAGGTATCTGCCTTAAGCAGTTCCATTGGGTGCCATCTTGCCTTTGTCCCTGATAATCCCAAGGCACAATGCCCAGCACATGCCACTTCTCGCTCTTCTGCAGGTCAAAATGACCATAAAGGCAAACCTCTTGAATCGATTTAGGACACCGAGGCAGTCATGAGGGTGTAACTTCAGGCCCTCATGAAAGAGGACATATGCTGTGGAAAGTGGCGAGAGCAATGGGATCTGTGTGTTCGAAGCCAGGGGTGGTCTGAGGGGGGATGGATGGCAATCTGTCTTTCACGGTAATAATTTTTAAAATTTAAACATTCACTGTATATTTTCATCACACCAGGTATCTAGAATGCCATCTGTCCACCAGCTTCGGTCTCTGACTTTTCTGTTCTGAGATCTGCTGCCCGCGCTGACGTGCAGAGAGAGTCCCCCCAGCTGCTGGAGAGGCTTCTGTCAGTCAGCGCACTCCATTCCACATTATCTGCATCATTGAACTCCAACCAGTGCGTGATTTCCACGTTAGTGCTGACTGACATTTTTTGGGCATTGTTCAACGGAATTCCAAGCTTTCAGCTGTAGGAGTTTTCTAGATCCCTGTGGGTTTGCTGTGGAATTCCTCCCCCTGGCCCTGGGAGGTAAATCCACTGGGGATGAGAGGCCTCATGTCCCACTGACACTGCCATCCTGCAGTCGTGTAACAGGGGACAATCATCTGTCATGACTGTGTTGTGAGAAATGGGAGGGCCGGGATGCTACCATTACCTGCGGACAGCATTTTGTGAGCAGAGGAATGTTACGATTATAATACATGGTAATCCAGAGAGACAAATGGATCAATGGACCTGAGAAGAGGATCCAAAGATAAACCCCCACAAAAGTGCCGACGTCACTCTGCGTGGGAAAGGTGTATTTTGTGGTTTTAACAAACAGCAACAGAAGAACCCACATGCAGAAAAGTGGACCTCCCACATGACTTTCATCATACACAGAAAGTAACTGCAAGGACAACAGAAGGTAATGGAGCTAGGGAAATGTGACCAAAGCACACAATACACAAGAATGAAAATGTCATCATGAATCCTATTATTTTGTATGAGTATACACTAATTTAAAGAGTGTATACTCAAGAAATACCTAATATATGAAAATTGAAGATAGAGACCAGCAGGAGGGGAGAGGGACAAGAGAGGTAACGGGAGGCAGAAATGACCCAAGTACAAGACTCTCCCTGCATGAACATGCTGTAATGAAACCCCCTGTATGGTATCATGAATATACACCAATAGAGATATACATGTAACAGTAGACCACACACCTAACAAGGCTACCAGATATCCAGAAGTAAACATGGGGGACTATTTCTGCATCTTAGAGTAGGGAAAGAGAAAAACAGAAATAAGTAAAGAAGTGTGATAAATCAAACTTTATCAGAATTTAATCTCTCTACTTCTTGAAAGTC